>JAYMSF010001020.1:0-13103 GCA_036897335.1 Silene vulgaris | reverse complement strand
TGTAGTGGAGCGCGGGAGTGCCTCAAAGCCTTGCAATATGGCAAGGAATTGAGAGGTCCCGGGTTCGACTCCCTACATGGGAGTGCTGCGGTATTACCTGCCATCAAGGGCGACCTTGATGACTTACCTAGTCCCCGGGCTTGCAGGGTGTTCGGGTGTTCCCTTGGGTCACCAAAAAAAAGATAGCAATCCGGAAGCTTTGTGCATGTAACATCAATCCTAAACAGCCTAATGGATTTACACTAGACTTTAAAGACGGGTTATTTATTTCGGGAATTTGAGCTGTATAAATAATTAGATAAAGTTGGATAAAGGTCATGTTCTTTCTGCCATAATTTCAGCTCAGTTCTATTCGACTAGTTTTGTTCAACCTCAGTCAGTTCTGTTTAGCTTATCTATCCACAAAATTAATTCTTGCGTCAGCTGCATTTAGTTCACCTCAGCTCAATTTTGGTGTAAACTATTCACGGAGAAGCGAAAATGCTCCTATTTCATATGGGCATCAATTTTGGTGTACTGTATTTGCATGTCGTGGACCACCAGGCTTATGTTTCTGGAAAATTGGTCGATCATATCTTCGTCTTTGAAAGGGATATGTACATACTTTCAATTTACTTTGATTATAAGGACCTAATTAGATTATCACTTGACCCAAGGAACGTAAATGGTAACCATATAAATTACATGAGAATAAAAGGTTGGATATTATTAACGAAACAACAACGGTTTACAGTCACATAGACACGGTCCGACTTATATCGAATTATACAAATATAACATACAACAATATCCATGTATTATAAACTAACTCATTCAGTTTTATACTTCGTAGTAAATACAAAATATTCTGTTTATCATCTTATATAACACGATCTTATACGAGACTAATTAAGGTATATATGAATTATTATCATACAATGCGATCTTATGCGAGACCAATTAAGTTAGAATGATAGGATAAGGAATGGGGTGAAGGATAGACCAATAGTAATATGTCAAATAGTGGGACATTCAATAAATATTAGAAGGTCGTCGCCGCAACAACGCACATGAGGCTGATCTAGTAACAGTGTAAAATCTCTATTATTTATCCACATACGATGTATTATGGGAGGGAGAAACGAACTTGTGATCTATTGTTAAATTATCTCAATCTTAACGATTAAACATAGGTCTCTTTGATAACCCTTAACCTATTGTCAAGACACCTCTACCTTAATCATCAGGTTAAGATTAGACATCTTCAATTGAGTTCTTAAAATAGATTAATAAGAATCATAGTGACGAAGTATGTTTGCTGTTGAAATCCGTTCCAAGAACTCCATAAATGTAACATCATAAGAAATTTCTCGAGATGTATAGGGATGAGATTGAAATACGCTGAAATGGCGTGTATATATTAGTCTATGAGTGCAGTCGTGCAGGTATTAAAAAGTATGTACTCGGCAAGTTGATATGAGCATTTACTTTCAAAATTTGTGGGCGACTGAGATATTGTAATTTCAATAACCGGGGTCCGAGTTTGATGTTAGGGTCATTGGTTGTGAGCTGTGACTCAAATTCAACGATTATATCTGACTCTAATACGATGGTCTCGATCATTCAATCAGGTTAATTTTGTTAGGTCTAACCGCACTGAGAGTACAAGATTAGCAGTAATATACTAACCTTAGTAAACTAAACAAAGTGTACTTGATAGTAAGATTTGAACTTTATGTTATTAGGAATAAAATAGGAGGAGAAGGTTCCAAGAGTGTACCTAACCCACATATGATCCAAGAAAAAAGAGAGTAGGTTGTTGGAAAGTGACCTTGATCTTTTCAGTGGAGTGTAGTCTCCAACGGTTCACAATTATTATTGTCTTTTGTAGGGTAAGTTGTACCTATAACTTTTTTTATGTTACTTTAATCTGATTTTTACTAGAATTGCAACAAATTGAAATGGAATTGGTTGAGGTGGATTCAAGATTCACATCATATAATATTGGGTTGGTAACAAATTTGGAGTGTAACAAACATCGTAAAATTATTCACTGTAAGGTTTTGAGTTTCATCCGTAATAATAAAATGTACTAACAAATGCATAAGAAATAACAAAATTTAAAACACACTAGCGTGATACACTCGTAATAAACAATAATGGTCACACAGTTTCTCGAAAATAGTTTTTTCACGAGTCATATTCATGTAAGAATTTACATAATATTAGTTACTAATCATTTGAGGCGTGATTACATGGAGAATTAGAAGGATTTATCCCAATTACCTCAAATCTCTCTTACATTCCCACATCTAAGCAGCGGTGGAGTGGTGAAACTTAGGGTTAGCAGCGACACTCAACTCAGTTGAACATTTAAAACTTCGAAGGTGGTGGTTAAATTTTCGAAATTTTTCCAATATGACATTACTCGTTCACATCAGTTGAAATTTTTCGACTCCTCAAGTGCATGGGTCCGCCACTAAGTAAGCTTAACAAAACTAATCAAATCAAGTTTCAAATGTGAAAAATTCTCTAATTTTACTTGATCAATTTGTTTACTTCATTTCCAAACTTCTCAACTCCATAGAACCATTGTTTCTCAACCCTAAGAAATCATGGCAAATGCCAACACCATTATTTTTGCTACCACTAAACTCAACAATATTTAAATCCCCAGAATTTCCTTGGCATGGAGGACTAATTCTCAAATCAAGGTTCAAATCAGGACATTTCTCTAATTTTGGTTCCTTAATTTCTTGTTGATGAAATAACAATTTCTCATCATTAAGTTCCAAGATTTCTTCTTTCTTGAGGTTTGTAATTGGAGCTGAAAATGAGATTGTCGTTGTCGTCGTCGTAGTTGTTGAAGAAGAATTTGGATGAGGTGCAACTTCATTGAGAGGTTTATGAGTGACAGGATCGATTCCTCTGTTTTGAAGCTTTCTTTTGATATGGGTGTTCCAATAATTCTTAATTTCGTTATCTGTTCTTCCTGGTAATCTCCCCGCGATTAGCGACCACCTAGAGATTTGTCCACAAAATAATTTCCATTAGTCTAATGCTAGTGCTAATAAATTAGTTAGATCTCTAGACTCTCTACAAGCTCAATTTATGTCACCAAAATTATTTCAACAATTACCATACCAAGACCTATCATTAATCTTAAAAGGTAAGTATCGATTGATCTTGTTTAAGACCGTCTTACCCAGAAAATATTGTTCAAGATCAAGATATGTAGGGTCTTATTTTTAACCTTTAAACTAGGGAAGATATGCAAGGTAACAAGTAAAAATATTTAATTTATGACCTTTTTTTTTTTTTGACAAGAATTTATGACCTTAAACTAGGGAAGATATCAAAGGTAAAAATTCCTCAACAACATGTCTTTTTAACCAAAACATCGTACCAACCCTAATAACCTACTTAGCTTCCTCACAAAATTCATGTTTAATTAACCCCACATTTAATCACCTAACAGTTAACCGTTAGTCACTCCTAGGACAGACATATCCATCATAAGAATAAAGCAGGCGAAACATGTTATCCTATAGATGTTGTTATTTTTGTCTCATATATTGTTAAGTTTAAGACAGATATGTCCGTCTTAGACAAGAATATCGACTTTGATAAATAAAAACAAAGTATGTTCAAGGATGTGATAATAACTCACTTGTTACCAAGAAGGCCATGCAACATGATAATAAGATCATCTTCTTGTGGAGTAAAATTGCCTCTCTTTAAATCAGGTCTTAAGTAATTAATCCAACGAAGCCGACAACTTTTACCACAACGCAGTAAACCAGCTGCCTTAGGAAGAGACCTCCAACATCCTTCACCATGAGATTTTATGTATGCTATCAATCTATCATCTTCTTCTTTTGTCCATGCTCCTTTGTTTGTGTGTGCTTTCTCACAACATGGGGACCTCCCCATTTTTATTATTTTACTCACTTTTATTTTAATTAAATGTCCTTAATAATAATAATAATATTACTAGGTTTAAGGGTTTTTTTATTTATTAATTTTGAAGTAAAAGAGGGAATTTGTTGTTTTTAAATAGTTGTTAATATTATGATTCTTGAATTTGTATGTAGGTGTTGAATGAAGCAAAGAAAGGTGACCCTTTTTAATGAGGATTTAGATGGGGTTGAAATGTTTTATAGGCAATGGACATGGGAAGAGAAAGAAATGGTGTGTAGGTATGAGTTGGTGAGATATTGTTAGACGGGAAGTGGCTAGAAGGGTTACTCTTTGATGTGATTAAATACTCTATTTCAAGGTAGACCTCATGAATAAAAAGCAATGTCAATTGCTTCTATTTTCATTCCATTTTCTTTCACTAGTCCATATTTTATTCTGGAACGATTTAACGGTCAATTGTTAATAAATTAGAGAAGGAAAAATGCTTTAAATTATCACATTAAAGAAAGTAAAAGGAAACGAAGAGTTAACTATACCAACATAGGTAGGTATAAAGTGTACGCCATAAAATGTTGGTAAATCTATCGGTTTTGTGTTATAGGAAACTCTTGTATAGGTACATATTGTGTGCCGTGTTTAAACGATCATTCTAAAGATATTGTTGAACGGTATTTTAATACGTGTATTCAGCGGTAGAGTCAAGATTTACATCTAAAGGGTGAAAAATTTCACCTGCGGCGAACGAGTGATGCCATAAGGCCATTAGACCCCAAAAAATCTCATAAATTGAACTAAAATTTTTAAAATTCTCAATTTTTAACAGGGACGTGCCCCTCTGTTAACCCCCTCGCTTCACCATTCGCAATATTGTTGCGTTCAAGTAATAAAAACTCTTTAAAAGTTGTATCCCTTAAGTATGTGGGTATTTATCTAACTTTAGAGGATTGTTATCTAAGTTTGTTAAGGGAAAGTAAATTGGCAAAACCAAAATATAATGGTAGTTGTTGTGATACTCTCAATTTAATTGGTAAGAATATCATAAATCCTGCATAGTGGGAAAGTGGGGGGAGTGATCTAGAAGGTAGTGAGTGAGTTAGAAGACAAACAAGTGTTTCTAGAAGAAAGGTTGGGTGCAAAAGGACACTAGAGCAAGTAGTTAGTTGGTAGTATGATGATAACCTAAATATATTTTTATGTCATAGTCTCATAGATTAAAGTTAACATAATCAATGCTTTTTAAATGTACTTCGTATGTAAGGTTATGCACTCATACGATCGTATCTACGTACTTTGATAATTTACTTTCGTATTTCGAGAATATTAGAGTGAGAAGCGAATGTCTCGAAATGTGAGAATGGTAAAAAAAATGCATAGGGAGTGTATAGTCTTGTTCTTTCTGGGTTAATTTCAACTAATTTCAGTTCAGCTCAATTTTCAGTTCCGATCAGCCTCAAAGAACAAGGCATGTGTATTGTATTTTGCTTCACCATCCATTTTCATTTTGATTTAGTGAAAAACTCTCGTAACTTATTCTCGAACTAGATTGATGATCTTCATTCATCCAAAAAGATAAATTGAGTCGACAAATTTAAGAGGATCGGAAATTTTCCCTTAAACGGAAAATTGTTTAATTTCCGTCTTCTTTTTCTTTCTTACTTTCTTTCCAACCAACCTTCTGGAAGCAAGTTTGCAATATAGGAATGAAATTAAAAAGAGGAGGTTGAATCATCTCCCTTTTGATGCAAGTGTTCTCTTTTTCTATAAGTAATTGTATTTTACTTTGTTAATTGGTAGATATGTGTTGCCTAACACACACATGCTCTTTTCATCTTTCTATTAATTAATATTAATACCCTTATTGTTGAAAACTACTTGTTCCTATGTTTCCCAACCCTTTACCCACTTATTTGGTACCTATAATTCTCACTTATCCTGGATTTTTGCGATATTTAGAATACTTGTTCGGTCTTCCGTCCCTTCAGTAGAGTTTTTTTCCCGGTACATAACAGACGACAAGCCTCAGTTCTACACTCGAACCCTTTAGGCTTTAGTAGAGTACTCAAATTAATAAAAAAAAATATGTACTACCAAGTATTATGTCAACTCTTTTAAAAAAAACTTTATCGGATCCTAACCCGACAGAAACACGTATTATATCATGTGCTTAGGCATTTGGGGAGACTCCTTAACTACATGTACCAAAATATACCTAACATGAATTTTTTTTGGTTTTTTGCCTTTAAAAAGCTTCAACCTGACGTCCTGACCGCATCGGACAAATTATTAAACACAGGCCCCTAATTAAATCGGCAGTAGTCTATTACTACAACTGATTAAGGACAAACCCACATGATAATTTAGATCTCTATTATATAAATCTACCTTTAACTAATCATTTAGGAGTATTTCCAACAATAATTCACAGAATTTGGTAAAGTTAGGTGCATACCTGTAACAATATAACCTAATCAGTCACCTACAATCATTAATACAACACGAGGGCGTATATGAATGCCCGCTTTTTAATTCCTAAACGTTTAGAATTAGTCAAATGACTCGAGATCGTTAAAAATTCAATCTAATGACGAGTAAGAGCAGTCCGGTATTAGAGGACCGGTTTGACTGAAATGAAGCAGCAGCAAGCCATTATTAAAATCACAACCTTGGCATGAGACGGTCTTACTCAGACTCGTCGCCTTAGTGAAACTGCCTTTCGTAAGACCGTCTTAGCCAAAATAAAACCAGGGAGACGGTGATTATAATCTGGTATAATTTTATTTTGGAAGTTCATACAGACAGATTCATCGGAAGATAGGTGGTACAGAGTACAGACATACCTAGGTTTAAGAAATTATGATACTGATTCATGCCTATTAAATGTGGCATACTGGCATGTATGAATTGTGTTTCTCTGGGTAATATTGTCTACTTTACTCTCTTGCGAACTTCATAGATATAGCTCAGGATAACCACAGCTGCAGCAACTGCAACCCCGGCCGCACTTTGGGCCAGTATAATGCTGTCCTTTGGCCCTGACTTGGACCCGCCAGGAGTAAAGCCCAGTTCAGAAAGTTTCTTGTGCGAAACAGCATAGTCACGGAAGAAAGCTTCCTCATCCTGCAATAAACCAGATTTATCAAACCCGGAACTAAGATGCAAATTGTGGATGGAATTTTCACTGGAGGCTTTTTCATTACAAAGCACATGTTTCAGAGGAAAACCTTTATTGCTCTCAAACTTGGTAGAGCACAAGTTGACATAAATCCCATGAGATTCCCATTTTGTTTCAAGATGGACTAATAAGTTATGTCAGGGAATTCTCGATACAGCATCGTATAATGCTGTTGGGACTTCATGTGAATTCAAACTACTTCCTCTATCTCACTTGAGTTTGGTGGTCAAATGACATCGACTTACCAAGATTTCCGTACAATGGTGTACAAATTTTTAAAAATGATGATATGAAATAATTGTTTTGATTAATTGCATCACATTTTATATTGTACTCCACATATATTAGGAGAAATTGATGTCAAAGTTGACATTGGTTGACCATCAAAGTCAAATGAAGACTTGGGATGGCGATACTGCGATAGTATAACTCTCCACACTTCAAGTAACACTATCAAGCTATTAGACGGTTTGAGGCATGGGAACAAACCAAATACCTTAGCATAGAGTTCAACGTAAGGGCGAAATGCAGGATCATCTAACAGAGCTTTGTCAGTCGGAAGCTGCAACAGTCCCTCTGATTCTCCTTTAAGCAGCTCTCTGGTGACAGTGATTGCCATGTGGTTTTAGACAAGAATAAGATGCTCTTGACCAAAAATGCACATCCAAAGAAAGGAAAAGTCTTACACAAAATATGAGTTATCAAACTTGAGGGGCTCTTGGGTCCATGCACCGTCAAAACCTGATCTCTCTGGATGTGCTCTTCCCTGTGTTACCAAAGTAACAGTTTTTTAGCCCATGAAATATAGACTATAGTATAGAAACACATAGAAAGTCGGGTGAAGGATTACCAAGGTGTGTCCGCCTGACAAGGCTACGATATCTTTGTCACTAAGACCCATCCGATAAAATATGTCCTTCAGGTGTGGTGCACCTGTTTGAAGTATCAAACGGTCATCAAGTTTTCAATTAAAGGGACAATAGAAAAGCTCTCTTTTGTTACTGTGTAAACGCTGTACATCCTTCTTGCCCCCTACCCAATTTGGTGGAAGGGGTCTCTCATAAAGAGCCGGATAATGAGATATTGACAGCATGATAACGACAGAGATGTCGCAGTTGTTTCCAAAGGTTGGCAATAAAATTGACTTCATCCCTAAAATACTTCCTCTGAACACTCATGAAGAGGTCACAATCTGAAAAGGCGTCTAGCTAATAGCCCTGGTACAGAATCGTACATTCAACATTGCATCTCTAATTTTCACTTTACATTTAGCTCAATGCACGCAAAGAAAATAAAATTGGTATGTCTCTGGGTGTGTTCCTCAGAAGACAAACCAAAAAGGTAAAAATAACCAATAGACATACCTTGTTTGGCATCTGGAAGTCGCCCTTCTCTGGGAGATACCTTGGAGTCCTGAAATGAGGTAACAAACCTTTAGCATGAGCAGTCTCCAATACTCCTCTACAGTTCTACATGTTTCACCAGAATTAACTTAATTACACACCTTTCTACCAGGAACAAAATCAACAGTCGGGCCTCCTGTGACTTCAACTGCAACAACACCAGCAAGCTGCAAAAAAGCATACAATACAGCACTATGCAACTCAATATCTAACTGTCAACAGATGTAATTTGTGAAGTAAACAGCACAGGAAAAGTAAACAGATGACACGGCTTCAAAAGTACAAAGTGCATGCAACAATCGTTTCAGCCAACTCCATGACTGCAGGGAAAAATATAATGTCAAATCTATAAGCAACCACCTTAAATGAACTGAAGGAATCTGGAAGAAATTAATGGCATATTGGCATCTCCCATGCATGTAAAGTTGTAAACAGCGTGGGAATTTATATTGAAAGTTTGAAATTGAAGTCTTGTTTGCATTTTCATGACAAGTGATGCATCCTTCCACATAAGTTTAACAGAACAAACATTTCATTACAGATTCTTATTTGGTGAAAATCAGGTAATATGACTGCAACACATTTATATATCCAATACTAATAGCATATAGAATCTCCCAAAATATTTCCTTTCCGCCTTTATTTGATGGGGAAAGAGGTTCTGGGAGGGAAGCAAAAAAAATTATCTTCCATCTAAACTCTATAGAATGTGCTATCACCTGATAAAAGTCGGCATATGTAATCTTTGGATACTTGGCTTTCACCTCCTCTGCAATTAGAAAACAAGAAAAGGAAGGCATAAAGACCTAAAAAAAAAGACAATACGTGACTAGAACATAAGTTGAAGATGGACATGGTGAAGCTTATGTTGCACAAGAGAGTAACAATTAACTATTATAAATGATAAGCATAGAAGTTGTATATTGGACTAGAATATAAGAAGATTCGGAAGCCTGCAGTTTAGTAAACATTTAACAAAAATAAAGGCTTGCTGATAAAAAGTATCGATTATATACCAGTTTTTCAAGCTCATACCTTATACTCCATGTAAATTTCCTTCAGAACATCTATCTTATACTTCTATATGGACATTTCTTTCAAACTACCTTTCAAAAGTCCTTATGGTGGAAACAAAGTGACTTTCCAGCAAATATTAATCACTAATAGTCTTCCTCTCCAACTAAAAACAAACTTTTTTGGGACAAAAATAAAGGTCATTCAAGATTGATTCCACTAAAGAACGTATAGAAAATGTATTGCTATCAGTTAATCCTAAGCAAATATACTTGCAGAACCCTAAAAGAAAAGGAAAGAACTAAATAGAGAGTACTGCAGTCTCGGAAACGAACAAAAAAGATGATTATCGACTACATAGTGACTACTGTTCTTCATTGACTACATTTAATTAAAGGGGACATTAATATATTTACTGTCCAAGCCCTGGCTTCCATTTGACCACTTGAATCATTTATCAAATGGGAATTTAGTAGGTAAAAAACAAGCAGGACTTCATTTGCCCAGCAAGAGGAGGAGAAAAAGTCGACATCAAGTAAGGGGGTCCCTTTATCATTCTTGAATACACCACAATACAAGTAATTCTCGGTAGTTTGATGTAAAATATACTTTGTTGATCACCAAACTTATCATAGCAGAACCATCGTGAGAGATTCATTTACATTAAACTTTATCACCAAATGTTATCCAGTATGATGCAAGCCAAAAAGGCAGGCAACCACCACCAGAATTTTATTCAAAATTGATGCAACACCCGATCGGCTGATCCCCTTAATATCAAATAGCAACACCACTAACGACTATCCAATGTATCTTGCACGTTCTTTCCTTTCACTCAAATCACTAGATTTTAAACATCATGGAGTTTCAAAGCTTAAACCACTAGAGCTTAGTAGTAAGTTGTAGCAGAATGAGCAGATGAAACATTATTTAGGATATAAAACACCTCAACCGCAAAATGGGAAATGGATAACTGAATAAGAGAGACAATCCCTCACAGCAAAGAAACTAGATATTGAACTCATGGAAGCTTTGAAAGTCCTAGTAATATATAAGGCGTAGGAGCAAAAACTCGGTCACAGGCTTCTGACATTAGTTATAAAATCTCTGAACAAAGAAATGAATCCTACAGGCAGCAATAACTGATAGGTGGGTGATATGCAAACACCATCAACAAAATCTTAACCCTGGTACCAAGTGAAAGGTTCTGCTCACTATGCAAACGAGGTTTAAGGACATTCCAAGTTTGGTACAGTGATTATTCAATGAAGTTGATACATAATCTTAGAAGGTGAAATGCTATCAAACTTAACTTTGAGGCCAACTGGCAAATTCTAAAAGTCTCTTGTCAGATACGTAGTTACGTACTATAGACAGCAGAGATATGCTTTCGTCTATAAGTTCTCTCACGTGAGTGAGTTCACTCTAACAGCGAGCAACAAAGTCTCAACCCTTGTATCAAGTGAAAGGCTCTGATGCAAATGCGGTGTAAGGACATTTCAAGGTTCGCACTGTGATTCAGTGAGTTCGATACATAATCTTAGAAGGTGAAATGCTATCAAACTTAACTTTGCGGCCAACTGGCAAATTCTAAAAGTCTCTTGTCAGATACTACATTGTCAGATACTACGTAGACAGCAGAGATATGCTTTCACCTATGCTTTCTCTCGCGTGAGTGAGTTCCCTATCTCACAGCGACCAACAAATCCCTCCACGTCCAATTACAAAACACCTCACTCTATTCTGAAACAAAAGCTCTATAACAAAAATCACGTCATGAAAAGGCACAATACTTCTAAAGGACTTGGACTCTTGGAGCATGACGACTGTAACCAACGCACCTCATTTGAGCATACGTCAATCAATGAACAATAAACTATGCATGAATGCTACTCATACTCTACTGCAGGTACCGAACACAATCATGCAAGTGTTTATCAAGGATAGACACAACGTTTTGTGAAAAAAATTAACGTATTTGGCCTAAAATGATGTGTAGAAGTGATCAGTTGTCGCATTTTGTTGTGTCATGTTTGACGCACAAAACGCTATGGCAATGAGAACTTGACAACTTACTCAAAACAAGTTTTTTTCTAAGAACTGCAACAACATGCTTTCGATAATTTCATTTCTTCTGAAACACGGCTACTAGCATCACAATTTAGTAATCAAACATCGTAAGCAAATCACACACACACACACACACACACACACACACATATCATCGTACACGCTTCTCAATCCAATTGTATATGCTTCTCAATTCCATCCTATAAGCTTCTCAATTGTGATAACTTACACGAACGATTTCCTATCTAAGAAATTGCAATTTTGCAACACGCTTTTCGATTCCACCGTTTTCAAGCATCACAATTCATAAATCAAACATTCACTAGAAATATCGACCACATATCGATCAAACATTCAAACATCTACAGCGATTACTCAAACATTCACACTTAAAACTGCAAATCATTCAAAATCAAAACTCTACACAATTCATAAATCAAACATTCACTAGAAATGACGAACACATATCGATCAAACATCTGCAACGATTACTCAAACATTCACTAGAAATCACTCAAAATCAAGAAATTCTCACCACACCAATCAATAGCTTTCTTGAGACCGTTATTAGCGCCATGAGCAAACTCTTCTTCATTCCTAATCGAACCGTTCGGTCCACCTGTCTTCGTCTTCGCATCATACGTTCCTGCATCATGCCACC
Source organism: Silene vulgaris (assembly GCA_036897335.1). Taxonomy (NCBI): domain Eukaryota; kingdom Viridiplantae; phylum Streptophyta; class Magnoliopsida; order Caryophyllales; family Caryophyllaceae; genus Silene; species Silene vulgaris. The sequence goes on along the minus strand of JAYMSF010001020.1, from coordinate 883 downwards.
TGAAAACACACAATTTACGCACAATTTCTTACGTCTTTTCGCGAAATCGCGACGAACGAAGAAAAGTCAAACGCGAGGAGAAAAAAGTCAAAAGAGAGAGAAACATAGTGTACGAACGCGAGGCGAAGCATGAGAGGAGCGCAATTGCGAGTAGAGATGAGAGCGCGGAGATCGCGACGAGCTTTGTCGATTTGTTTGAGGTATTCCGTGTCAACTACCGGCATCGCCATTGTCACACTGGAGATGAAGCTCGGATTTCTAGGTGAGTGGAATTTTAATGGCGTCTGTTGTTGATTTTTTTTTTTTGGTGTGTGTATTTCTATTTTAATTGGTTTGTATTGATTTGTTTTTTTGAGGATAGGATTTTTTCGTAATTTATCTTCGTAGTACACTTTTTACTTATTACAGTACTTTTTACACCACACTTTCCATTTGGTTGCCCTTCACTAAAAAAAACATCATACATATATTAATCTTCTAAGTAGCTGGTGACATGGCAGCTCATATTACAAGCCCAAATGACGTGTCAATCAACAATGCATTAGTGTATAATGGTTTTATTTAGGCAACAAACGTAGTGTATTAACAAAAGCATTTGTTTCCATATCTTTTATTATTACTTCCTTTTTTAACATTAAATTCAAATTTAAAAGGTCAAATAATATTTCGTATTTCCTAGATTTATGTTACAGATAATAATTATCATGATTCATGATTAATATACGTAATTTATTTTCGCAGTACAATTTTTACTCATTACAGTACTTTTTACCCTTAACTTTCCATTTGTTACCCCTGTCTAAAAACCTTCAAACCTAATTTTTTCCCCTCTCTCTATTGTTAAATCCTCAACCTCTTTCAAATTATTCAATTATGAACGATA
>JAYMSF010001019.1:0-13110 GCA_036897335.1 Silene vulgaris | reverse complement strand
ACTCGTGTTATAGGTCTAGCACCGAGTAAATATCCCATTGACTTGAATTCTACATATGAATTCAAGGCAAATATCTTACGGGTTTACTCTTGGGCTCCTTCCCAAAGACCTCATACTTATATTTTGTGGATACTTATAAAGGTAACCTTCCATCTTTATTCTACCGATGCGGGACATGAGTTTGTATGCTAACAAAAAAAGTAGAGAATGCTGAGATTTTTCTTAAAATAAAAGATACAAGAGGATGACGCGAACAATCCAAACCCGAACTAACCCGATTCGAACCCGACGTGATTAAACCGTTTTCCAGGTCCAACTGACCCGAGTCCATAACAGATTAACAAGTATGATTTTTAATACACAAACGAACAAACTTCACTAACAGTGAAATCTCTTCCTGTTTTCGCTTCAACTGGAACGGGTGTGCTGCGGCACATTATCCACTTGGGATGTGCAAATTCCGGCCCGTGTTGGAAAAATGGCGTGGTCCTAACTAGAACTGTAATAAAAAATTCCAAACCAGTCTCCGGTCCAACATTTTTAAGATTCCGGTTTCCGATCCAGTCCAAAGCGAAATTATTGTATTTGTTTTTTTGTTTCTTATAATATTATTTAAAAAATATTATTGGCCCTTTCCAATGGAATAAACCGAAATTTGAAAAACTGGGTACGTAACGGCAAATATCGGTCCAACCGGTCCGATCCTGTCTCGGACTAATGCATAGCCCCAGAACTACTATCAACTCATACCCAGCCCATAGGCATCCATGTCTTTAGCCAAGCAACTATGGTGTAGCCCGTAGGGTTTATGAAACCATATTCACATTCTTCAGCAGCCCAGTTTCTCTTCAGTCAAAACACACTGTCTTCATTCATCCCTTAATCTCTCTTTCGTATTCTCCCCAAGGTTAGCTCTTTTTTGTCCCATGTTCTATAATAAGCTGCTAATTCTTTCTTTGTTTGTGTTCAATTGTATTTTTGTTTTAATTGCTGAATTTTGTTGTTATTGTTAATTTCTATTCTAGTTCTTTGTGAAATTTGAGAGATTATTTGGTTTAGGTTCATGGGTCGTAGCTAATTTAGCCAACTTTGATTGATTTTTGGCTCGGCGATTGTCGTACTCTCTCCGTCTCAATCATTTGTTTACTGACGGTGTGTATGTGTTGTTGGTGCACCATGGAATTTGAGCCTCATGGGTTTTGGTTGACATAAATTAGTTACCTTCTAATAAATTAGGTTCATGGTTGCAGTTTGGTTTATTTTGGGATTTTAATGAAAGATAAATCCTTTTTCGGTCATTACTAATAGGGTCGTGCTGTTAATATGATTTCAGTAGGATTAGTGACGGAAGACGATATCTGTTTTGTTAGTATATTGGATTTGGCAATTATATGTGGTGGTATAATGGTTCACTCACCATCCAAGAGACAATTGGAGGATTGGAAATTCGAGTGACGGATGACAATAAGAAAGTTAATATTTTTGTGCAAGGGGAATTAGCGAGATTGAGCTCATTGATTATTGTTCAATGCTTCCATCCTTAGGCTTTATTATGCACGAGTGCATGGTGTAGTTGTTAATCTTAGGGAGATGCTTTTATGTGAAAGGCGAGACAATTGAAAGGATTCATATGGAGTATTCAATCTTTGGATGTTTGTTAGAGGGTGAATATATTCATTTGCTAGGAGGAGAAAGGCTCATATATCCGACCTCCCTTGCCTGCCGTTTACTGGAACTTACTCCGTGGTTTCGATTAACTTGATAATAATTGTGTATTTGGGTCCATACTAAGTTGATTCAATTACTGCTCTGCTTATTTGCATCTGACCTTGTATGTGTGTTAGTGCTTTCAACCTTTTTCCTTTGAAGTCATTAGTATTCATAAAGAGTTGTCTAAAAGCAGCAAAATTTTGCACGAATAAAGTTCTGGCTAAAATGTAACCTCATATGATAATACGGAGTATTCACTTAGGCTACAGCAATCAACGTATGTTTTGATTTAGATAACTTTGATACTTCAGACATGTCTTAAGCGTAGAGAATCTAGTTTTAGTTCTAGCTTATGAATAGTTGTTCTTATAGATTTTAGCCACGTGCATAGCTTCGTGAGGCTCTTTTAATTTTGTTTGTAGACACTTTTTTGTTCGACGTTTTGAGCAGCTCTTCTTTGATCAGATTTTGTTTAAGCCGAGTTCTATTTTATACAGGATTTCTTGTCTAGTAGTGGTGCTCAATTTTCTCCGTGTTAAAAGTGTAATACTTCGTCTGACAAAGGATAAACTTCCTATCTCATTGGGTAGTAGAATTGGAACATTAATAAGTTGTTGAGGAAAATGTTAGTTAAGAACGACGCGCGTGAGGCCATTAATCACAATGATCCGAAGTAACATAGAGAAAAGATTGATTGTAAGGAGAAAGTATGAATATGTTAAAACCTAAAAAGGAAATAGGAAGTGAAAGCTGGTTGGGAGTCTTGGGACGGTTGAGGGGAGTAGAATCGCAGACCCTAATTTGATTTAGGTTCTGAAGATTCATCATTCTTTGGTTTTGGATTATGAGGACATAAAGCAAAAAGGCTCGTTGAAGTGATTGCTCCTTCTATTTGTGACGTAACGGTCATCCGATCCATTTTTGACATAGTTTTCATTTTTGTTCATCCTAAAAACCGATACAGCGTTAATCTCTCTTTCGTATTTTCTCCAAGGTTGCAGTATGGTTTTTTTGGGATTTCAATGGAAGATAAGTCCTTTCCATTTCATTAAAGATAGGGTCTTGCTGTTAATACGGTTTCAGTAGAATTATTGGAGAAAGACGGCATCTTTTTTGTTATGTTGAATTTGCATGGATTTGCCAATTATATGTGGGGCTATAATGGGTTAGGCATCATCTAAGAGACAATTTGGAGGATCGAGAATTGGAGTGGCGGATGACAAAAGAAAGTTAATCCTCCAATTATGCAGACTTAGGCTTGATGTTTAATGTTTGAGAGTTGGGAATTCACATTGGCGAAATGGTGACTTAATTATTGTTTGATGATTGCAGACTTAGGCTTTATTATGCAAGGTGAAATTGTTAATCTTAGGGAGATGAGATTTATGTGAAAGCCTTTCGACTATTCAATCTTGTCACTTAGGCTTTTGTTATTTTGTTCTACTTGATGACAAGTAAAGTTTCTTGTTCCTCGTGAAAATAGACTCTTCAATCGTAGTTCATGGAGTGCTGTATCAGTGTTTGAGAGTACCTTAAGTAGTTCTGAGATATTACTCAGTGACTGGTTTGTATTCTGCATAAACTGAAAATGTTACCACAGTGTATTTACAATCTGCCAAGTTATGTAGGCGGATTACCGGGCAGTATAGCGTTTAGGTAATTAGTGGTATGCAAATCATGGTTTGTTTCTATGAAGTTTATATCGTCACCATTGAAGGATATCGATCCAAGATTGATATCATATGAAGTCTTTATGATCACTGTTGAAGGGTTAAGATCCAAGATAGAATAGCTTTGGAGAGTAAATATACTCATTTGAGAGAGAAGTAAATTTATTATTACGAATCAAGTTGATATGACAGAGCCTCTAACTCTGTTTTGTATAGTAATACAATCAATAGGTTGTTACTTTATAACAAACCTTTATAACCGCCTATTAGCTAACTTGTTAGTTGTTACTAAGTAGGCTATATATACTCAATACTTTCTATTGTAAGTTTGTAACATCCTATTTATATGTCGTTAAACAAGTGGTTAGGTTCGTATACTCTATTAAATTGATAATAATTGTGTATTGTGTTCATCCACCACTTTCATGCTGTTAAGGTGGTTCATACTGCTCTACTTTTCCATTTGACTTTGTACGTGTGTTGGTGCTTTGAACTTTTTTGCTTTGAAGTCATTAGTATTCACAAAGAGTTGTCCAAAAGCAGCGAAATGTTTACAAGAATAAAATTCTGGCTGAAATATATGATGGTGCTTTTAACCATGCTGCTCTGAGGTCGGTAGTCGTAAAGAGTTGTCTAAAGCAGCAAAAAAATTTACTAGAATAAAGCTCTGTCTGAAATGTAACCTCATATGATAAATATTCAGTTCATCAACCGCGGTCAACGTATTTTTAGATTTAGATGGCTTGATACTTCAAACCTGTCTTAAGCCTAGAGAACCTAGTTTCAGTTCTAGTTTTTGGTTCCCTGGGATGACAAGTATGAATACTTGTTATAGATTTTAGCCATGTGCATAGCGTCGTGAGGTTCTTTCAACTTCTTTTGTAGATTAATTTTTTTTTTGTTTAGTAGCTCATTAAGGTTATGTACGCTGAATTTTATTTTACACAGGATTTCTTATCGTGTAGCAGTCCTTTTTTTTTTTTGTTCTAAAATGTTATACTTCGTCTGTAAAAGTGTAAAGGATAAACTTCCTATCTCATTGCGCAGTAGAATTAAGGAGCATCAATAAGATGCTGAGGAAATTGTTAATTGAGGAACGACTCGTAAGTTCATTAGTCACAGTGAACACAAATAACATAGAGAAAAGATTGATTGTGTGCAGAACGTCTAAATATGTTTAAACCTAAAAAGGTAATTGGAAATAAGCTGGCTGGGCGGAGTAGAATTGCAGACCCTTAGTTGGTTTTAGGTTCCGAAGATTCATTATTCTTTAATTTTGCATTATGATGAAATAAACGAAAAAGGCTCATTGAAGTGGTTACTCTTCATTTGTTTGTGAAGATGTAACATGTCATTCGATACAATTCTTGACATAATTTTATTTGTGGTCATTCGAAACAGCCTCTCTTTATTGTATTAGTTTTATGAGAGCAATAGCTAACATTGTCATTCTTAATTACTTCTTACATTTCCTTTCTTTCAGGTAAAGTAGTAGGCAAGCATAGATGGATGCTCTTAGCAGAGGACAACTTTCAATTAATGATGATGAAATGGAAGAAGACGAGGAGTTAGACACTACTTTTGACGATATTTCCGACTCTGATCAGGATTCTGAACCAGTTGATGAAGATTCTGAATCAGATGATGAAGACGACTACATAAAGTTAACCGAACCTTCTGAGAATGCTATGTACGACAAGGACGGTCTTCTTGATAAATTAAATGAGATCAAATGGCCGGAGGATGTGGAATGGATACACACTCTTGTCGTTGAGATCGATCAGGATCAGGATAATGAAGTCGACATAAACGATGACCTGGCACGTGAATCGGCCATCTATACTCAAGCCTTGCAAGGAGCCCGAGTGGGTTTTGCAAAACTTGAGTCTCGGGGTCGACCCTACCTCCGGCCTATTGACTATAACGCAGAGATGATTAAATCGGATTCTCATATGGAAAGCGTGAAAATGAAGCTTTTGGAGGAGAAGAAGGAACTGGAAGAACTAGAGCAAAGAAAGAAAGACAAGGAGAATAGGACGATTGCAAAACATGTTCAAGCTGAAAAACAAAAGGAGAAAGTTAAGGAGAAAAAAGAGCAGATTGAGTCGGTCAAGAAATTGAGGAAGGAACGCGAGAGAAGTGGGTTTGCTGATGACAAAGATGAAATGGCCGATGATAAAGATGAAATGGGATTGCTGGCCGAGAATGAAACTGGATTTGACCAGAAAAGTAAGAAACCATCTGGTGTGTCTCCCAGAGATAGGTCTGGTGGGAAGAGCAGGAAGTTGGCCGAGAAGGGAAAGAAAAGCTTGGATAAGAAGAAGAAAGAAGCCAAGTTCGGGTTTGGAGGTAGGAAAGGGTTGAAGAAGCAGAACACGACGGATACTACTAGTGACCTTCAAGGGTTTAATAGTAATGCCCATTCTGGTAAAAAGAGAAGAAAGTTGTCTTAGGTTGGTTTGCGATTTTTAATCTTGTTTATTTCATCAGTCTAGACTATGTTATTGAAGTTTGTCCTCGTTTTGTATTACCCCTATTCCAAGCGACCCTTAAAAGTATCGAAGTTGCACACATTAATAGCAATTTAGTAGAATAGATTATGTTTTAAGAAGGGATTCTTGCACAAAACCCGACTGCAGTATGCACTCTTGTACCATCAGATGAGCTGCTAAGTATATTCCAGATATGCAAGGATTTATTCAACAAAACGCCAGGTAAACGTTGTGCTAAAACTTGTACGGACTAAAGGTTTTTCTTTTCTTATTATGCCAAAAAATGACAACTTGTTTAGGCTGTACGGACTACGGAGTAATATATTTCCCGGTGAAATTTTCCATTAGCGGATTAAGTCTTCTCCGTTTCGTTTTCATTATGTAAGAATATTTACACATTTCTGGGAATTATGAAGATGCTTTAATTAAAAAAATTTGAAGATAACATTTGACTGTATCTTTTTCACATTTATATATTATGAAATACGAGTATCAATTTGTCGAACATATATTCTTAAGAAAAGAAGTTCTAGTTGAAATTTAATATTCTGTATATGTTAGTACTTTGCATCATTTTTTATAAATTTTAATTGAAAAGTCACCTTATTGTTTCTTTTTCTCTATAATCGATATTTCATTCCCTAAAGAGGCAAAGATTGAATAAGTACGCATTTTGGAGTAGTATATATTACGGTTACGCTATTCATTTTCGCATTTCTTTTGGTATCTTTTAAATTTTTTTGCTCACAACACCCTGCTTGAATGACGACGTGATTTAGCTGGATATTCATTCATATAAGAGATCTTGTAAGTATTGTTTGTTGTTTCTGTTTGTTGATCGTTATTCTTCATTGGTATCATGCACTTTCTAGTTCCCGGCCTTTGTAACTTGGTACTCGCTTTGCTTGCTTGAATTCTATACGTTTTTCATTGCTAAAATATGGCGAATATATAGCTAAAATATGGTCGAGGATTAAATAATTTGTACAATGTCTATATCCCAACTAGAGGTGCCAATCGGATCACTCGGGTCGGGTTAAAGCCGGTCGGGCTATCGGATTCGGGTTATGTCTGGTTAGTGATGGGGGTTTGGGTTGGTTACGTTGATGTTGGGTCATCTTCGAGTCAGCTCATCAACGGGTGGCAAGTCGGGTCGGGTCATTAGCGAGTCAGTTTCGGCCACTGTCGGGCAAGAAAACAGAGTAGTAGTTTTAGTTTTAAATGGTAATTTTATGTTTAAACAATGGATAGGCATATTAGTTGTAGTTTTAAGTAAAAATAATTAAGATGAATGCCAATTTGGTGTTGTTTAAGCCATTATTAAGCTAGTTCATCATCGGGTCACCTATGCCCTTACATTTCGATAACCCTATAGGCTATTCATAATTCAACAACCTAAAGTCTATCATAGTCGTATAAAAGTACCCTCTTTCTCTCTTCATGGCGAGGATGGTGGCATAAGAAAACTAGTAGGATAGCACACAAGTGATCCTAAGAGTGAAACAATAATGATTTACGAATAGTAAATACTAGGCTTTGATTTTGCCCATAATAGATCAAAATTGTTGAAGAAAAATATATGTCGATTCTGATTTGTTTTGGTGAATTAGGAGTTTGATTCGGGTAAGAGATGCATAAATTAAGGTGATTAATGTTGGGTTTAATCGATTTTTATCGTCAATTATTAAGATTATGAAGTAAAGAGTTAGATTCAACATGAAAATGGCAAGTCAACGCCAGAAAGTTGACTTTTTTCGCCGGAAGTGGAGTTTTGGTAGTCTTTTGCAAAAAGAAGAAATAAAAGGTAGTGAAAAGCCAAAAATAAAATAAAAGGTAGTTGTTCACAAATGACCCTAAATAAAAGGTAGTTTCTCACAAAAAACCCTATTTTTTAATATTTCTCGGTTCTTTAATTAACATATATGAAATACCCATAATACCCTCGTCGACTTAAACAATACGAGTACAACATATCCCTATTCCTTTCTTCTTTCCCCTAAAGAGAGTATTATTTGTGTTTTAATTGTGTGATAGGGATTCACAGGGTTTATTAGTGAAATAAAGAAGCAAGTGTGCAATATGTTTTGGGCGTACCCTCCAACACGGCGGCAACTAGTAGGGACGGCGATAGGCGTTGCGGCAGGTGTAGCATTAATGTCAGCCGGCGCGTACTTATCATTCGCCAATATCGAGCCGCAGCAAGCTCGCGCCAAAGCTCGTAGCGATTTTATCAAGCAACGTCTTCGCAAATATTTAGACGACTAATCAATAATTCCACTGCTGCAGTTTTTTACTTTTTGCGTAATTCTCCGTCTATTTTGATTAATATTGTAGGAATTACAGATGTTCATTGATTTGAAGATTGTGATTTTGAATAATTAGTTAGCTTATGTTGCAGATTACGTCGTTTAATTGTACTCTCCCGTACAATGGTACAATCATTTGTTTACCTTTTATATTCTCTGTAAGCGGTATTTTAATCAAAGGTAAACAAATAATTGGGACGTGGTTTGTGTTTGATTGACTGTTTTGGAATTAATCAGATTATTATGAACAGGATTGTATAGTGATGAGCTTACTTAACTTAATTCGTCGATACTGCAATTTGTTTTGCGCAAGAGCGTAAATGCTGCAGTAAGACTGTAAGACCGACTTATGCTAGAGGAGACCGATGTTGTAGGATGATCAGTGATTCAGTGACATTGTGGATTGAGGAAACTAACAGGAACAGCAACGATGGACAAAATCCCTTTTCTTAGGTTCAAAGTTGAATCGGAGAATTTCAGAATGCTGAAACTTGAAACTTGAATTGGAGAGTTTCAGCAATTCTCATGTCTTCCCAGTTTTACATGTACATTTGAGCGCCGAATGTCAGCTAAATACCCCCGCTAATGAGTGTCATTGACACCGTTTCTTCAGAATGGCAAAACTTAAAATAATTGCTAGTCCAACATTTGAAAGAATGATAAAAAGTTAAACCAACTAAAACTTCAAGTTCAATCTTCTTGACACAGAAAATATGCCAACAAAAAATTCTGATTTACAAAAACACAGGAGTTGTCAGAACTGTAAAATGTCGAGACCTGAGAATGAGAGCATTGTAACGACTACCAGACAACGGAAAACAAATGAACAACGTTAACGTGTTGAAGCGAAGTGATATCTGGGCAGGTAGACCGAAGCAACAAGACAGCTGGCTATAGCATCATCTTCTTGATCTCCTTGAGTTGTGGCCTTCTACTCTGTCTTCATCTCGCCTTCCTCTTGTTCCAACCCCTTCCATCGTGATATGTCTCTGCAATGCAACACTACATGGCTCACGAGATGGCCAAGGTGGACCTCGTTGGCTAGATGGGCTATCAATTTCTCTCCCCGCTCCCAACCTAGAACTAGACAACGTAGACTCCCGTACACCTTTGCCTGCTTTGTATCGTTGAACCTCGTCCCCACAACTTCTTCTAGCAACTTGTTTGTCGATTTCATGATTGGAAACATTCCCCCATTCAAGAACATTGGACACACTTCTAAGTAAAGAAGTGCTGCTTCTGGCAACTTGATTAGAGTTGAATTTCCTCCCTTTCATATCATCGCCGAGTAGGAGGCTTTTCGAGTTTCTAGGCGCCAAATCATACTTCAATTCTATAGAATGAAGATCACTTTCACCTGAGTTTTCACTGTCAGTAGTGTCTTCGACTTCTCCAGCATCACTTTCCCTAGCCTCACTCCGACAAAACGACAAGTCTCCATCCCTTCTATGATATGTAGAGTTATGCCTGTTCTCTCTTATGCTGTTGCTTTCAAGAAACGCTTCAAGATCTTTTCTTCTCTTATCACTACTTGCATTTTTCTCCTCAAACTGATGCTTAGCATCTGATATTCTCGTTTGAACTCTATTCTCAATTTCTTCTTGCATTCTCGATGTTTCTCTCTTCACCTCTTTATCTTCACCAATATTTCCAGCAAGTTCATGGCAAACTTGTTCCATAATTCCCCTTGCTTTTTTCTCACTCTCGAGTTCCTTCACCGCCTTGAGAAAAGATGCCTTTATTTCCGCCAGCTCTTTACCAAGCTTCTTGTTCAAGCTCTCAAATTGTCTTCTAAGCTTTTTTTCCACCTCAAGCTCTCTTGCTGTGGCCTCAACTGCAGCTTCAACCACTTCCTGCTCTTTAATTTTCCATGCTGCCTTTTCTTCTGCAAAACGTTTGAGAAGGTCACCCATCTCTTTGCTATCAGAGTGTATCAGCTGATTGATCTGCAAGCGGGCCCTTTCAAGCTCAGAATGTAATGCGGAAATGAGCGACATGCTTGATGAAGGTTGATTGTCTTGAACCCACATACGGGTGATGATTTTGAGAAGCTCCTTTGAAGTGGTCAAAGTATTACTGACATCCTTCAACCGGGACTTACCGCCAACTGTGGATCCAGATGGAGTTTGGCAGCGAGATCTAGTTTCGATCTGCATTGTCAGAAACACACAAAAATATGAACAATAGTCTGTCTGTTTCAGGAAGTTCATGCCATGATCTAGACTCTTAGAGACATAGAAGTACATGACATGTCAAAACTTTAAGCCTATATTTGGTCCAGCTGTAACGGTAACTCCCATTTCAATGTAACGGGTCCAATAAAATAAAGATTCGTGGGAGAAGAGGGAGGGAGAGGGATCGTAGGTGGGGGGTTGTAAATGAGTAATTCAACTTCAAGTAATTGTAAGTTTTCAACTTTAACCTATGTAAACAACCATTAAATGACTAGAGGTCTAGAGCTAGAGGTATTCGAAAATACTCATCTAGACGTCTACACACCACTGACCACTCCTCTCAGTAACATCATGTTCATCTTCGTCTCCACTATGAGATCTCATTACAATTAACATGATTCGTAGGAAGATGATTAGCTGGAACTGCTACATCAATGAGATCTCATAGTCCGAATTCTTCATCACTACTAACTACAATACTACATGCATATTGAAGAAGGTTCACTGCGTAAGATCTCTAACAAGCATTTAGAAAATTGAATAAACTCCCAGAAAACATAGACGGAGTTTATACATCCCATCTGCAAACCCAAGCGGAATAACAGGACTAACAACAAGAAAGAGTATGTATATTACCTCCATGAAACTAGCATTACTGACAGTGTCAAAATGGTCAGTTTTTAATCTCCTTGATATAGATGATTCTCTTCTCCTGTGACTACCTGTTCCAGATCTTTCCATTCTCTGCAACGACGAGTCAGATACAATCATCAGTAGACTATATAACTATTGTAGAAAATAAATTTAATCAAGATCCAGTAACCAAACTCATACAATAACAAATGCTGTATTTATCTGAGATGGCAACTCTCACAAAACAACATTATTTCCAGATCGAACATGTTTCTTCACCCATATTAACAATGCAAGCTAAAAAAAAACTTAAAACATAATGAAAAACCAAGAGACGGTATCTAACTTCAAGAAACCTGAAGCCTAACAGAAATCGCATAATCATATATTACAACCTCAACATGGAAGCCCTTTTCTATATATTACCGAGTATTAAACAAAAATGTAAAAGAAGTTTGCCTATCAATTTAGGCAAAACAAAGAGGTAACGCATTAATGTATATCAATCAATTCCAGCTGATGTAAATTTGAAAACTAAGGAGCACAAATTGCCGAGGCAGGAAATGACAAAAACTCAGAAACCACAACCAAACAAATAGCAGGTCAAAGGCATATATATCCAATTGCTCACATATTTTCAACAAGAAACACAACCTTCAACTCTTCAAGGCATCAAGTACTACAATAAACAACAGAAAGAGCCTATGACAAATTTTCCTCGCTTTTCCTAGACCGTCGTTTGGTTGACAATGTAAAACATTATAATGTGGGACTATAATAGCAATACAACCAATCAACCACCAAACAAAATGTGTCATTCCAGCACATTATACACTAACTGCAACAATGTGACATCCTACTTTAGCATAGTAACCCTTATACAAAAAATGTCTTATTAAAATGGCTGCTCCACAAAGTAGCCGCCGATATAATTTTCATTCTATTCAACAAAAAACAGCCTCTCTATATCGTCCACACGGGGTAAAGTTGCATATATTCGACCCATCACTCCGTATTTTAAGGCCACCCTTGAGGCAACGGGGTAATGTTGTTATAACCCGTCGCTTAAAACCTTATACAATTAGTTGATTCAATCTACATCCAGTCTAATTGCAATCACAAGCATTTACAAAAACTAAAGAACATAAAATGGCTTGAGGGCTGAGGCTATTCCTTAATCCTTCTAGACTTCGAGACTGTCACCCCCTAAAAAGGTGGTTGACCTAGTATACGTAGTTTGCAGGCTATCACGCGGGATTCACTCAATGTACCAAAGAACATAACATGAAACAAAACACAAAAAAACCCACCTCAGAAACAGGACTATGAGAAGGATCAGACAAATGAGGAGGCAAAGACCCAGAATTAGCATTAACCTCCCTTCTCATCTTCCCCCTCCTACCAACCCTCTTCTCAATCAAACCCTCATCATCTTCAACAACTCTAGGACTAGGAACCTCATTCAATTCCCACAATGTAGCTGCCAATTTACGGGCCGAAACCGGGGGATGGCCGGCTTTAGACCTGTTGGACAGGGTAGGAGAGGCAGCAGTAGCAGCAGCGGCTTTTAAAATAACAGATGGAGAACGAGGACCCACCATTCTCCATGTGGGTACTGGTGTAGAGGATCCACCAGTTGCTCCTTTTCCACTGATAATGTTTTTCTTTCCTGCTAAAATTGCTCTTTTAAACCTGTAATTCTGTAATATTGATGATGCAGATGATGATGGTGAACACCCTCCTCTCTTTCTTATCTTTGTTGCATCTCCTCCTAAGAATTCCTCCATTTTTTGCTCAAATTTAGGGACTTTGCTGGGAAATGTTGTGAATTTTGGTGTTATTGAGTTGAATTACTGAAAATAAGATCGGAATTTGAAGAATTGAAGAGGTGGGACTTGTTGAGAGTGAGATTTTTTTATTCAAAATACTGAAATTCTAGCTCAAAAGTTGATGTTTTGTAAAGTAGTAAATTGCTTGAGAAGCAGAAAAAAAAAATAGCAAAGTTGTCAACTTTACTAAATGAGATGAAAATTCCGGAAATTTGAGGAGTGTCGGATGAAAAACATGTGCTGCTTTAGTGTCAAAAACCAAAAAAAAAAAAAAAAAAAAAAGAATTAAATAAAGT
>JAYMSF010001018.1:0-13114 GCA_036897335.1 Silene vulgaris | reverse complement strand
TGTCTTTCATTATTTTGTTTTTTGAGTTTGCCTTTTAGGTAAAAAACAAATCCTCTTCCGGTAAAAAAAAAAAAAGTATTCACCTTCAGTAATGAATCGCAAGGTCTGAGCAATAACGGGTTCAATTTTCCTGCAGGCATGGATAGATTGTTACGTAGCGCACAGAGAGGTGATCTTGAAGAGCTGCACAAACTGGTAGAAGAACAACCACTCATCCTCCACCAAGTTTCCATAGGAGGCTCTGAGAACCCTTTACATTATTCCTGTGTTTCCGGGCACTTGGACTTCACAAAAGCATTATTAGGGATGAAGCCTGAATTTGCAGGAGACTTAAATGCAGAGGGCTATAGTCCGTTGCATTTGGTATCTGCAAATGGAGATATAGAGACTGTGAAAGAGATCGTAAGAGTTGATCCAAGCATCTGCCGTCTACAAGGGAAAGAAGGGAACACACCTCTGCATGCTGCAGTGCTAAGAGGGAAGGTTGATGTTATTCGTGAAATGTTAGAAAACTGTGAAGGTTGCTTAGAGGATGTGACTTTCCAGAAAGAGACCGCGTTGCATCTTGCTGTTAAGAGTATTCAGTTTGGAAGTTTGAAGGTTTTGCTGGATTGGATAAGGAGAAAGAATCTGGGGGAGATTCTGAACAAGGCGGATGAACATGGCAATACTATCCTTCACCTTGCAGTCTGGAAGAAACAAAGGCAGGTACGTCTTAAGCCTTGTTTGAATACCAAAAACGAAGGGAAAGTGAGGGGAAGGGGAAAGACTGAAAGAGGGAAGGGAAGGGGAGGGGGAATGGATGGATGGAATTTACCCTCCAAATTTTTCCTTTGTTGGAGGCAAAATAATTTGCCTTGCATGAGACAAAGGAGGGACCCATTTTCCCTTCCCTCCGCCCCATTTTGCTATCCTAACAAATAACAATGTAAATTGTCTCCCTCCGAATCCCTTCCCTCCAGATTTCCCTATCCAAAATTCCAAACAAGGCCTTACTGAATTTTGTTATCGGTAAGTTTCCAGTTTATAACCAATGGGCGATATGGCTAGACTGCTAGGTGCAGTCCCAGGTTCCCACCATATGGTTCGGGTTTGGTATTTAGCTCACATTTAGATTTCTGTTTGATTTATGTAGTTGTAGGAACAATAATAAGCTGGTTGGCTTTTGTAATGACTTAGAAAATTAGCTCCCAAAAATTCTTTCAAAGAACAGAACATTATAAAATTAGAAAGAAAATAGGTAAAATGAAAATTAAGGATGGGATTTCACAGGGGTTGTACGGGGTTGGGTATAGGCTCTCCCAACCCGCATTTACCTAGCAAAACCTCTAATCATACGCGCCCACTACACATCATGGGTAAAGTTCTAAAACGGTATCCGCTTCAACGACTGAAGAGTTAAGAGTGAAGACTTTAGCTCCCCTAAGGTTTGAGCTAAGTCTACTTTAATGTCCCAGAGATTTCACTAAATTCACTTTAGTGACCTGACGCTTCAGTGTATTTCCCATTTTGGTGACGCGAGGTTTACAAATTTTTTCATCTTGGTGACCTAAGATATAACATAGTCAACAACAAAATAAAGTACGGAAAGAATCATTGTAAATTTAAAGTGAATTTATAGTTATGCTAGCTATTCTTTTCTCTTAAGAATGATTTATGGAAATAAATAAAGCAGGTCTTGGATTTGCTTGTAGAAAATAATCATGGGACTCTGGAGGTAAATGCAATCAACAATAGTGGCTTGACAGCGCTAGATTTGCTGTTAATTTTTCCAAGTGAAGCCGGTGACCGAGAAATCCACGAAATACTTCAAGGGGCTGGAGCCTTAAAAGCTAAAGACATTGCCTTCCATATCACAACTACTTCCTGTAGTACTCGTAACACACCTGTAATTGACAGTAGTTCTAATCTGATTCAATACTTCAAATTTCATGTCGGAAGAGATTCTCCAAGTGATGTCCGGAGTACCCTTCTAGTCATAGCTGTTTTGGTGGCGACAGCAACGTACCAGGTTGGTATCACTCCTCCTGGTGGCACGTGGCAGGACAATCAAGGCCATATTGCCGGAAGATCAATCTTAGGCTATCATAGTCGGGTGTCTTATGTCTTGCTAGTTGCTTTTAACTCGCTTGGGTTGAATATCTCTCTATACATGATAGCCATCTTGACGAGCAAGTTTCCACTGGCAATAGATCTTCGAGCTTTACTATTCTGTATGTACTTTACGTATAATCTTGCTGTGTCAGCTACTTCGCCAGAGAATGCCAAAGTATTCACCATTGTCATCACGTCGATCCTGCCTACTGCAGTGCCGCTGATTGGCAACTTGATACGAAAATACGGGTGTTTTAATTATCTATTAGGCATGTTTCGTAGAGGACACGGAAATTAGGCAACAAGGAGGAAATCAGCGGTCGCTTTATTTATGCATTGAGATCTCGCTTTTTTGTCTGTAAAAATTTATCAAAACTTTCATTTGTACAAATTATGGAATGGTGTTTTCAGCCTGAAGGCAATTTTTGTAATGGGTTATACACTTATACATTGTTAACATAATATTTGGTTACAAATTATGATGAAAAAAGGGAAATAACAGGCAATGCAAGAGTTAAATCCTCCATTTGCAGGAGAGTAGATTTCAGATGGATATATTCCCCTGCACTTGGCACTTGCAAATGGGTCGGTCGAAATGATTAAGCCCTGTAATACAGATTACAGACTGAACATCTTACAAAAAGTTCCAAGTGAGCTAACATAACACTGCCCCCGGTAAGCCATTGGTGTAAGAGCAATTGGTAAAGGTTGCGAGTTGGCACTGACCGCTGTACAAAGGAAGAACGGAACAAATGGTAATAAAATGCATTGACTACACTAACATATGATAAAACTGAGTAATTCACCATTGTACATCAATCAAGTGCCACTGCCATTTAGATATTTAGCGAATAATTACAGTTTAACACAAAGCATTTTGATCGCCTAGAGAAACGCAGCCTAATGACGGTCAGTAGGTCAATGTGTGAAGTCTCTCAATAATATTATTGAGAGACCATCTCTCAGAAGTTTTTGTGAATGACGGTATAGCAACATTTCATCCCGTATCAGTTTCCTTATCTTATGCCCTCCAACGCTGGCCTCCACGTCAACGTGACACGGAGAAGGAGCAGGCTGGCTCTTGCGGTGATTGTACATACTCCTTATGTAGGGGTGTTGCAGTGCCTTTTCCACTGTGATCCTCTTGTTCGGATCAAACTGAAGCATTTTGTTTAGCAAGTCTAACCCCATTGGATCTGCATTTGGGAACAATACCTTGAAATCGATCCCTGGTGTGTAAGGCTGTGATATGAATACCCGATATGCCTCCCTATCACAACTAGTTGTGAACCCGAGATTTGAATCATTTTGTGTTCCAAGTATATTGATAATTTTAATCAATTGGCCCGGCCTGTCTTTGGCTGAAAAAAGGCGGGTCCCCCCCAGTAATTCAGCGAAGATGCAGCCTACGGACCAAATATCGATAGAGGGTCCGTAGGTTGAACACTTTAGGAGTAGTTCTGGTGCTTTATACCCCCGTGTTCCGAAATTCTCTGTTGCAAGCTGGGTTTGACTCGAGCCTTGGGTGGTTGTTGCTAGCCCAAAATCGCATATCTTCAGTTCATGGTTAGCATTCACTAGAAGATTCCCTGGCTTCAAATCCCGGTGAATGATCTTGGCAGTATGTAGATAATCGAGACCATTGAGCAACTGCATCATGAAATACTTGACGAGATAATTTGGCAGAGGTGGAGAAGAGCGAATTACGCTGCCAAGATCGCTATCCATAAGCTCGAAAACCAAGTAGACATCCCTGCAGCTAGTTGAAGGAATCATAACATCTTTTAATGATATAACGTTTTTATGGCGAACATGACGCAAGATTCTGAGCTCCCTCAAGGCCTTCAAAGCTTCCTTGGAATCGGCACGGACTTTAATCTTCTTAATAGCAACTTTCTCATTAGTCTCGGTATTAACAGAAGAACAAACGACACCATAGGCACCCCTACCTATCTCGTCTTCAAGCTCGTACTTAGATTCGACCTCAAATATGGTGTCCCCAAGATCGTTGCGAAAACTGTTGTTAATCAGACCAAACTGGTGAATCACGTTATTATTATTATTATGGTACATCATCATCACCATTGTTATAATCCTGAACAATAATAATAATGTAGCGAGAGTAAAAGGGTAATTTTGCTAGGGCTGTTATATATATAAAATTACCCTTCCCAATTAACAAGTCCTATTCGGAATTTAGTACGCGCATATTTACTCCGTGTGAGATTAATTATGGTAAGTTTTTATTCAATTTTTGTTGACTAACGGTAATAAAGTTAATTACTTGGTGATCAAGTTCATAACGGAAAGAATCATCTACTCCTAATTCCTAAACCGACTTTTAATTCAAATTCAATTTCTAGTAAGTATTCTAATACGTCATTGCTCTTTCATGGACGAGTTTTACTCATTCGTGGACATTTTGCCATAACTTTTCCACACCCTGCCCTTCAATTTCAGAAATTCTCTCTTCTTCTTTCTTCCAAAACTAATCAAAATCTCCATCAAATTAATCAATTTTAATCTTAATTCTCACAATCACCAATTTATTCTTATACATTCATTATTTCCTTCTTTGTATAAGTTGTAAATAATCATGTAATTTACAAATTAGATTAGATAAAATTAGAATTCTTGAAGTTAGGGTTTATGAGGAAGAGGTTGCAGGGGTTGATGCGCATCTGGTCGGTCGGCATGTAAGGGGTCGGTCGTCGGGTCTGAGATGGTGCTCACCTCGACCTTGTCGGGAATCTAAGGTGGTTGATGACTGGTGATGGTGAAAGAAGGCTGCTTATGCTCGGGTGCGGGTTGATGCGCATCTGGTGGTCGTGCCACGGTGATATGCACGGTGACTGATTGGTGTTGAACCGAGGAGATTGCTGCTCGTGGCATTGTGGTATCGGGTTTCGGGGGTAGGTGTGCTGCTCCGATGCACCGATGTTGGCCCCTGGTTCGACTTGCAGGGTGGGGCAGCGGGTCTCTCTCGGAGGGCGGGTCGAGGCGGCGTGTTAGGCTGGCGCTCGGGGCCAGGGAGGGGCGGTGGGGGAGGTGGTGGTTGAAAGGTGGGGTAACAATTTGAACGAGAACATTGAAAAAAGAACGGTTGAAATGGGAGGGGCAAATTGGTAATTCATGTACATGATTAAGTAAATCATGTACATGAATGAGCATGACCCCGCGGTTTGCGGATTTTTTTAACCGAGATTCTCTCATAAAGGGGCAGTTTTGTAATTTCCCAAAAAAAAAACTTTGATATAACTCTCGGTTATGAGTTCGGAAAACAATAACTGAAAGATTGTAATGCTTGCTTTCTCATTGATAATTCAATAGCTATAAATACAACGTGATTGAGATCTTTGTGATTACACAATCGGAATAATATACAACATAAACGGTAACGAATAATTACAGAATAACTAATGAATATATTTACATATATTCTAATATTCTATCAATAACTTCTTTTTTCAAATTGAACGCCTCTACGAGATATTCGGTTTGAGAAAAAAAACTTCATCGTTGTATGAACTTCTAGTTGGGAATTATGGTCAGTCAGAGTTTATTCGTTTATTAAACCTTTGACCAACCATAAGTCCATAACTCATGGCTATGAGTTCCTGAACTCGTGACCGAGAAATATGGTCAGTTAATTTTTTTTTTTTTTTGAAAAACGAGGGATACATCTTAGAAACTGAAAACGTTGAGGTGTATAAATGAGAATATCCCTAATTTCTATTTAGGCTAGAAATTAGACCTAGTTAGAGTTAACCTTACAATAAGGATCCAAAGTGTGACAAAATTTTCCAATAGGACCCAAACTTTTCTTTAAGAGACTTTAAGGACCTCAAATTGCTTATTGGACAAAAATGGCCATCTAATATTTTTCTTCAAAATAATTCCATTTTTTTTTATCTTTACATCTATTGTTAATACAATTCTATAGCTAGATTGTCGAGTTAAACTGGTTCTGTTTCGGTACGGATTTTCACCATCACGGTGAGTCGAAATCGAACCGGACCCATATTTTGTGGTAAAAAATTTTAGAAATGACAACATAAAATTTCACCCTTACCAAAAGTAGTAGTTCCTCCATTTCATAACGTTCTTTCCATTTACTTTTTCATAGTCTTCGAGACGGTAGTTTGACCGTGTTTTATTATACGGAGTAGTTATACATTATCATTTGAGCCAGTACAGGTCCATGTACTGTGATCTTTACCCTTACCTTCCTGACAACCCCAAAAGTCTCTAATAAGACAGTTGAAAACTTGCTATTTCAAAAATGTTAGTCACCTCAACTATTAAGCTACTTGTTACGTGTTAATTTGTCGCTAATTCACTGTCAATGGCTCAATGCTTAAGCTAAGATTATTATAGTAAGGTGATTAGTCTAATGCCTCAGAGAACCCTGTTTGTGACGAGGCTAAGGGTCGAGATTACATAGAAATAGATTTCTGATAAGGGATAACCATTATCGGGACTCACAATTCCATGGTATACGCTATCCTCATCTCATTCAATTCTATCGGATTCTTCGTCTCACTTTACATGATTGGCACGTTAACAAGCAAGTTTCCATTACAGCCAGAGCTTATGATATGCATAACTGCATTGTACTTGACGTACAACATGGCAGTAACTACTACTTGTCCAACAAACAGCAGAGTCTTCACAATTATATTAACATCCGTCTTGCCAACCGCAGTTCCTGTTATTGGGAACTTGCTACGAAAACACAGGATTGGTACTGAACATTGTGTCGGATTTTTTATTTACTTTAATACACCTAGAGTGCTCTAAACAGGAAGAAGCTAGCAAGAGAGTATGCCCAAAGTTATCTTCAAGATACTGTAAATGGTAAATAACTTCATCAATACGATCCAAAGTGACCGCTCTTACACAACTTGAAACAAAAGTACTATGCATTCGTATCAAATAAGGACCCTCACCGAAAAACAATGAACAATGAACAAATAGTAATAAAATGAATTGACGGAACTCCCGAAATGGTAATTCTCAAAAAACTGAATAACCATTACATTAATAGAGTTATAGAGTATCACTGCCAATTGTAGTGAAACTCAAAACAGAATAATTACAGACAAATACTAAATCGTTTTGATCAACTATCGAAAAGCAGCCTCAATATGGTATAATAACATCTCATCCCATATCATTTTCTTGATCTTGTCAACTCCAACGTCGGCATCCACATCAACTTGACATGGAAATGGAACTGGCTGGCTTGTACCGGGAAAATACATACTCCTGAAATACGGGTGTTTTAGTGCGTCTTCAGCCGTTATCCTTTCTCTTGGATCAAACCGTAACATCTTGTTTAGCAAGTCCAACCCCAATGGGTCTGCATATGGGAATAACAAGTCGAAGGCGATCCCTGGTGTATAAGGCCATGATTTGAGTAGATTTAGTGCCTCCTTACTAGTTAAGAACCCCATATTTGAATTATTTTGTGTTCCCAAAATACAGATGATTCTGATCAGCTGGTCCACTTGGTTATTTCCTGGGAAGAGGGGATTTCCGCCAAGAAGTTCCGCGAATATGCAACCCACAGACCAAACATCTATGGAGGGTCCGTAGGTTTTACATTGGAGGAGGAGTTCTGGTGCCCTGTACCACCGTGTTACGACATAATCCGTTGCTGGCTGGGATTGGGGTAAACCTTTGGTGGTTGTTGCTAGTCCAAAATCACATATCTTGAGGTCATAATTAGAGTTCACAAGCAGATTCCCCGGCTTCAAATCCCGGTGGATGATGTTGGAAGAGTGTAGATAGTCCAGGCCATTAAGCAACTGCATGAATTTCATATAAGGTGAATTAGAAACCTGTTAAAGTACATACCCTAATTTGGAAGGCCATTGCTTGCTCTGAAAGACTAGTGCCCTAATTTGGAAGGCCGTTACGGAGTACAACTTAAAAGAAAGAACATGATAATTGATAAAAGAAAGTTAGACGTACCTGAAACATGAAATTCTTGATGGTGTTATCTGGCAACGGTAGAAAAGGGCGAATGAGGCTGCCAAGATCGGCATCCATAAGCTCGAAAACAAAGTAGACATCCTCGCACTTAGCTGAAGGAATCATAACATCTTTCAATGATATAACGTTTTTATGGCGAACATGACGCAAGATTTTCAACTCCCTCAAGGCCTTCAAAGCTTCGTCAGAATTCTCAACGACGTTAATCTTCTTAATAGCAACTTTCTCATTAGTGAGGGTATTAACAGAAGAACAAACGACGCCATAGGCACCTCTGCCTATGGGGTCTTTAGGCTCGTACTTAGCTTCGACCTCAAACACAGTGTCCCAAACTTTAAAGAATTTATGCCTCCCGTCTTTCTTATGAGTATTACGAAAATTGTTGTTGATCGCGCCAAACTTATTAGGGTGCATCACGTTATTACGGTGCATCATCATCATTGTTATCTTCTTGAATAATAATAATAATAATAATAATGGTTTATAGTATATAGAGATTATTTGTGTGTTTTGTATGTAAGAAATAAAGAAAAAGAGTAGAAGGATTGCATGATGTTGTATTGTAGTATTTATAGCTAAAATGACTTCGCTTGGTGTTCAAGTTTATAACAGAAGGTTGATTTTCGAGTCCTGACACAATTTGAGTTTATAACTGAAACCGACTTAATTTCATATATTTCCATTTCCTATTTTCCTAATCTATATCCTATTGTTAGTGTTATACTCCGATCTTACTTAGTAGTTATGCATGTACTAATATAATTCCTCTCCTATTAGGATAGGACTTGTGAGTATTAGAGTATATATATATACAAGCACCCCTTATTACCTTCTAATTATTAATTAAACACATAAATAAATAAATAACAGTACTATTATTAACTCTAAATTATTATTCAAGATAACAATGATGACGATGATGCACCCTAATAACGTGATGCGCCATAATAACGTTGGTGTGTTCAACAACAATTTTTGCAACATTCACAAGAGTCACAGCGCCTTTTTTGAGGTCGAAGCTAAGTACGAGCTTACAGACGTGATAGGCAGGGGTGCCTATGGTGTCGTATGTTCTTCTATTAATACCGAGACTAAGGAGAAAGTTGCTATTAAGAAGATTAACGACCTTGCGAATTCTGAGGAAGCTTTGAAGGCCTTGAGGGAGCTCAGAATCTTGCGTCATGTTAGCCATGAGAATGTTATTGGCTTGAAAGATGTTATGATTCCTTCACCTAACTGCAAGCATGTCTACTTGGTTTTCGAGCTTATGGATGCCGATCTTGGCAGCGTAATTCACAATTCTCCAAGATTGCCAGATGACCTTATCAAGTCTTTCATGTTTCAGGTAGCTCAAACTTTCTTTTACTATCTTCTATTCTTTGTAGTTCTTTAATTAAAGATTATTTTAACTTATCATTATATGAAAATTCATGATGCAGTTGGTTAATGGCCTCAACTATCTACACACTGCCAACATCATTCACCGGGATTTGAAGCCGGGAAATCTTCTAGTGAATGCTAACCATGACCTAAAGATATGCGATTTTGGGCTAGCAACAACCACCGATGGCTCAAGTCAAACCCGGCTTGCAACAGAGAACTTTGGATCATTTGGGTATCAAGCACCAGAACTCCTCCTAAACTGTTTAACATACGGACCCTCCATCGATGTTTGGTCTGTAGGCTGCATATTCGCTGAATTACTTGGGCGAGACCGCCTTTTCCCAGCTAAGAAAAACGAGCTAGGCCAATTGAATGAAATTATCAATATACTTGGAACACAAAATGAGTCAAATCTCAAGTTCATAACTAGTTGGAAGGCATCACGGCTAGTCAAATCATTGCCTTACACACCAAAGATCGATTTCAAGTTATTGTTCCCAGATGCAGATCCATTGGGATTGGACTTGCTAGACAAAATGCTTCGGTTTGATCCAAATAAGAGGATCACGGTGGCAAAGGCACTGAAACACCCGTACATGTCGAGCATGTATAATCCCAGTGCATACCAGCCGGCTCCCGATCCATGTGCAGTTGACGTGGACGCCAATGTTGGAGTTGATAAGATCAAGAAAACGATACGCGATGAGATGTTACTCTACCATCCCGAGCTGGCTTTTCTCTAGTCGATCAAAATGCTTTGTGTTAAACTGTAACTGTCTGAATTGTAGTGCCAACAAGTAACCTTTATGATCGAAATAACTTTGACACCAATGCCTTAATAGGGCAGTCAGGGTTTTGTATCGAAAACATGAAAATACCAAATTCACTTTGTCGACTTTGAAATTAAACCAAAGACCTCTCGATCTATCAAATATACGCGTAGATTTCAGTCTTTCTTGAATTTGAAACAAAAACATTAATGTAAGATTATTCGGTATTATTACTACTTGGATTCGATTACAATTACGGTGCCATCAGTGGATGAACAAGCATATATCTAGGATACCAACTAGTGGTACAATGATGAATCATTCTCAATCTCCCCAAATCAACATCACATTCAAGTAACTTATTTCCGTACATAAGGTAAACAATGTCAGGATCATTGGAATGACAACAAATCACCTCATCTTCTAGGTGTAAACAACTCGAGAACAAACCTTCGACAAGAGGGAAAACCCGAGCAATAAGATGTGGCTTCAATTCAAAGTTAATAACTAGCCTTAACTTGGCCATGGTATTACCTCCCCAAGTAATCAAATCATCATCTTCGTCAAATTCTCATACTTTGATTCTTGGAGCGACCAGGTCTGGTTCGAGCTGGGCTATCCTAAGTCGATTTTGACAAAACCCTAGCACGCTATCTTCTTCGGAAATTTCAGCAGGCAGGTTTAATACACATACAATACGATGCAATATCGTCAACAAAAGGGTCAATTACTAGAATTTTATTAGACTGACCATGCCAATGAACCCGGTTGTTCGAAGTCACAGCTTGATTATTAATTGGGTCGAATAGGTATGATCTAAACTCGAAAGCCAAATCATTGACATTGTATGTCTTCCATTTGCCAAGTTAGTTCGTATGCGTGGTACCCCGTATCAATAAGAATAATCCGAAATCCAATGACGTTATTTGTTGGGCTAGGAACATCGATGGTACTAACTCCGTTAACAACTCCCGCAATCCCAACTTTACAATTAGAGTGAAACCTGTAAATAGATATTCGCCATACAAAGTTGACTGATACAAACACGTCACAAAATTTATGGGTCGGATTATAACAAAATTAGTTTTACTCCCTTCATCCCGGTCATTTGTTTATCCTTGGCACAAAAACAAAGGAAAGGAGAGCACACCATGGTATGATAATTGTTAATGGATGACAAGTAAACCATGATAGAGGTGCAAGATCAAACTACCATAAAAACCATCCTATAACATAAAAATCTAAACAAGGGAATTAGTTACTCTAAAATATGCTCCGTAATAGGCAAACAAATAATCGGAATGAAGGGAGCACAAATTAGCAAATCAAAGAACTAAATGACCATTTTTTATTTTTCATTAAAAAAAACGCATTTTATTTTTGTGATATGATAAATTGAATTTCTAGTGAGATTTTGATAAAGGAGTTTAATTTCACTTATTACGTTAGTTATGGGTCAACTTACCCCAATTGAAAGTTGTGGGGGTTAATTTCACAATTGCACAAAGTTGTGGGAGTCAATCACCACTTCCCCGCATATAGAACTATAGAAGCATGTTCTTAGTAGGGACATGCTTTTTCACATACGACGTTTTCACGAGGGTATGTTAGTTTTAATTTTAGAGGCAGCCTAAGTTAGTACTCGCATAATATATAAGCATTTCACATAAAACCGAAGGTGTTGATTTTCGCAATACTGCGAAAATATACTAGGAAAATCAATTGCCCTAGAAAAGCCCTAATCGCCAATTCTAATAACATCTTCCAATTCTAATGATGATAAGCGTATACGGAGTATTTTACAAATGTGCAATCGGAAGCATCACATCCCAACCAAGAAACAATAATCTAACCAAATTATATTTATATGTGTTCTGCAAGAAGTCTTTTATAGATACTTATATGAGTTTAGAATAATGTAATACCGTACAAATTAAGTTGAACCCAATTTGTATCTTTATTTATGGTTTATTATTTTTTTGGTTCAATTTATTTTTGGTTTCTGATGCCCGTATAGTGATCAATTTTCTAATAACAGTCACCATTACCGCGCTATAGCGAAAATTATTCCGTAAATCATTTTTATATCACAATTACTTGTTTTGATTTCTTATTAGTTATGGTTCACTTGCCATGATCCTCTACTTAACAATTTATCATCATAGAAGCAACAATATGGAGAACAAATTTGATGATTGTTTATAATTAAAGATCAAGGGCAGGTGATTTAAAACTTGATGATGATGAGTTGATCGATGTGGGATGATGTGATGGGTCAGTGATTATGTGAATTCGACGATGATGATGATGATAATTTGGGATGCATCATAAGTAGTTTCAATAGTTTCGCCAATATGTGTGCTACAAGCATGCGAGGACGAATGTCACTAAATCATGCGTTTTAAAGGGTACAATAGGAACAGTATTTGTCTATGGAACATTTTCATTCTCTGTGTCCCATCTTTGGTAGAATTTCAATTATGTTTTACTGTTTTAGCACAAGGTCTCCCTTCAGACCAGGGGCGGACTCGGGATATAATGTATGGGGTAGCAAAAAAAATAAAAATTAGTCTATATGCATGGAAGGTGATTCGAACCCGAGGCAATCGGTGAAAAACAAAAGTCTTTACCATTGAACCACAAGATGTTTATTTTACATTTAATGGATTTTTATTTTATTTTTGGGCAACTGGCAAGAAAGTTTTTTACTGCATTCTTCGAGCTTGTCCTGCAAGCTTGTGTGCCCTGCAGGCTGCAGCTTATATCCCTAGGTACATAACTAAAACATAAACAAAAAAAAAAAAAAAAAAAAAAAAAAAGAAAATCTCACGGGGCACCCCGCAACTTTCCATTTTCACACGAGGTCCCAC
>JAYMSF010001017.1:0-13114 GCA_036897335.1 Silene vulgaris | reverse complement strand
AAAAGGAAATAGGGAAGAAAACCTGAATATTCCGAAAATGGAAAGAGGGAAGAAAATAATGGATGGGAGGGAGTAAATGTTAAAAAAAAGGCAAAGTCAGATAATTAAAGTAACGGTAACTATAGGGTTTGGCAGTTAGTTGAAGGGTAACCTGGGAATTTTGAAAAAACCAACGGAAACTTCACATTGGAAATGCAGTGAGACTCAGTTGCTTATAAAGCTTTACTATTTGCAAATTAAAAAGTTGGAACTTCTATTTTATCACTCTCTTTTTTTCAGCACCCTCTTAAATTCTTCTCAAGAATTCTACATTAAAGTTTTTTCTTCACTTGTTTGTTTTATTTCAACAAATAGTGTCACACATTTTCTACTTTGTTTGACTTTAATTCATTCTCTTTAATTAAATATTTGATGCATTCATTCATTCATTCATTTAGAAATAAGAAATTAAATTAAGTGAGAAATGGAGGTTGTAAAACATGAAGAGATTACTCATCCAGCCATGGATCAACTTCAAGGTTTAGAGTATTGCATTGATTCCAATCCTTCTTGGGGTATTTTCTCTATCTATCTTTGCTTGCTTTCCCATTTCATTCTTTCTTTAACTCCCCGTCTTCGAGCTGTAAGGTTGCGTACATATGACCTTCTCGGACACCTCGAAATAGAAATGGGGACTTTAATGGGCTGCCCTGTTAATTGATGGTTTTGTTGTAACAGGGGAAGCGATTGCAATGGGATTCCAGCATTACATCTTGTCATTAGGAACTGCTGTCATGATTCCAACATTTCTTGTTCCTTTAATGGGTGGAAATGATGTCAGTTTTTTTTTTTATATTATTCATTTATTATTCCCTTCATTTTTCCAAGTTTGTCGAATAAATTACTCCCTCCGTCTCAATCATTTCATTCTTTACTTTTGATTAAATATACTTCACAAAGAATATAAAAGGTAAATAAATGACAATTTACTTTTGATTAAATACTTCACAAAGAATATAAAAGGCAAATAAATGACAACGGAGTGAGTTATGTATGCAAGTAATGCAACTTATGAAGTACACTCTAAACTGAAATATTAGCAGCCTTAATCTGAAAACAATGCTGCAAGTTACCGTAGTTATTTTTTGGAGTTTAATAAGCTTCAAAAATTGATTTAACAATTTTTTCCATCAACATATATACATTTTTTTTATCCGTTTAAATTATTTAGAAATATTTTCGTGTGTAAAACAAGAATTTCTTTGTTGTTTATGACTTTGGAGATACTTTTAGTCAACACATTATTCATTGGGCCTACCAATTTTGCTCCTGGTATCTCAAGAAATGACTAATTCTACTGTCTTTACAATGTGTACACATTAATTAAGAAGCAGTAAACAATTAGTTTTAATCCTACATGTAGACTACTGAGATACAGATATCCGACACGAGTACATATCAAGGCCGATTTCTAGCTAACGCATTATATGATGTATAACAAATCCAGGGTGACAAAGCAAGAGTAGTGCAAACACTGCTATTTGTACAAGGGATAAATACATTACTACAAACGCTTTTCGGAACCCGTTTACCAACAGTGATCGGAGCCTCATATGCTTATATGGTCCCTATCATATCCATCATCAACGACTCATCTTTCACTACACTTGATCCTACTCAGGTTGTTTAATCTTTACCTTTTCATTTCTTCCTATATAAGGTTTCACATTTTCCCCTTTTTTAATAAATAACTTAACTTTAGTTCCATGTACAAAGAAAAAGGGTTATTATGACTCACCACTTGTCTCATCAACTTTTTGTAAAGGAACTACCTTTATTTTTGTTAAGGAGTAAGATTCATTGTAAAATATACTAGCTTGACCATGAATATTCATTCATGCAACTTTTTATCTTTTTGGGTAATGTGAATAGCAGATAGGCCTACTAAAGTTATGGTAACTAATTCAAAAGTATGAGTTACTTACCCTTTTGAAAAGGCCCTTTTGAAAAAGTTGAGTCGAATGGCTAAGACTTTTTCATCATAGTGTAGGCACTAGCTGAGTCGAATGGCTAAGACTTTTTCATCTAGTCACGAGCTGAGTCGAATGGCTTTAGCACTAAGCTATGATGAAAAAGTCTTAGCCATTCGACTCATACTTGTCCTGAAAAGGGCCGTTAGAAAAAGTTGAGTCGAATGGTTAAGACTTGTTCATCATAGCTTAGTCACTATAGAGCGTAGTGTAGTAACAATATGATTGATACCTGATTCACTTTTACCATGTGGTGTGTGATTAAGTAATAATCCATAGCTGATATGATTATTTACTGTTTTGAACAGAAATTTAATAGCACAATGAGAGCAGTTCAAGGGGCTCTAATTGTTGCATCAAGTGTGCAAATCATCCTGGGATACAGCCAACTCTGGGCTATTTGTTCAAGGTTGGAACATCGGTCTGCTAATCACCATAACTCTCAATTCCGTTGTATTTATATTCCTCATCGACTACATTTGTCGCTATGGAATAGTCGACATTAAAGAATATGAAGTGAATATATTTGATTATTTGGCCAAAACTCAAAATGGAACTATATAAATGAGATGCAGGTAGTGTTATCCACCGTGTTAGGAAGTGAGACAGTGAGACTTATTTCAACTTAACACGAAAAATTTACAGCCACTAATGAGGGGGAAGTGTACTAAAACGTATCATGTCCGACTGTCCGAGTGTTGAGCACATATTAGAAGACTTAGCATGATTGCATAACTTGAAAGAAATCATTACTCTGAAATGCTGAAAATGTTCATTGACTGAATGGCAGGTTTTTCAGTCCAATGGGAATGGTTCCGGTGATATCGCTAGTGGGTTTTGGCCTGCTTGATAGGGGATTCCCTGTGGTGAGTGTAATACTAATATACATGTAATCTCTTTAATGTACATTTCACCAAAACAGATTTTATCCTCGGTCTCTTGAGTTCTAATCCTTGGTATATTTTGTTTGTTTTTCTGATTCACAGGTGGGACGATGTGTCGAAATTGGTGTCCCTATGCTCATCCTGTTCGTTGTCTTTTCTCAGGTAGGCTCAGTGGATTTTGTAAAGTTTTAAGTGATTTAAGTACAGAGCATTGATAGAGTAACAGTGGCTTGCAAGACTTTACATGTAAGATCGTCTCACATAAAAAGATTAGGAAGTATATTAACGTGCTTTTGTTCTTCTTGGCTAGTATCTGAAACATTTTCAGATAAAGACATTGCCAATGCTCGAGAGATTCGCTCTTCTATTCTCCATAGCAGTGATATGGGCTTATGCGCACCTTCTGACAGCCAGTGGAGCGTACAAACACCGTCCTGAGATAACTCAAATGAATTGTCGAACAGACAGAGCCAACCTTATTTCTGCTGCACCATGGTAAGGCGATGACAGAATCATAGTTACCCACTGTTCAAAGTGACTAAAAGTTGAAACTAATAATTTGATTCTAAAACTTGTGATGCTATAATTTGAGTTCTATTTCTAACATTTGCTTCAATTTATACTCCCTGCAGGATAAAGATCCCATACCCTTTACAATGGGGTGCACCTTCTTTCGATGCTGGTCATGCTTTCGGAATGATGGCTGCTGTTTTAGTCTCCCTAATTGAGGTATCACATTTACATCCATATTTGTGTATTTAGCATGTCTATTAAAGCATAACCTAATGAAGACTTCTTACTCACAAAATATCTTTGATTTCTGCCGTTTACTAGTCAACCGGAGCTTTCAAAGCTGCAGCTCGACTAGCAAGCGCAACTCCACCACCTCCTCATGTTCTGAGTCGTGGAATCGGTTGGCAGGTCTGTAATCCTTGTTTATTAACATTTTCATTATGCTCATTGGAGTAGCATTACTGAGAGTCTGAAACTATTGATGATGTTGACAGGGTATTGGGATCTTACTCAGTGGACTCTTTGGGACGCTAAGTGGCTCAGCTGTGTCAATGTCAGTATTTACATACATGTCGTGGTTTTCCGACTGCTACAATATTCGCTTTACTGAACCTAACTTAATTATTTGTTTGATCGATAACAGAGAAAATGTCGGCCTTCTTGGGAGCACTCGTGTAGGAAGTCGTAGAGTTATCCAAATCTCTGCGGGTTTTATGATCTTTTTCTCAATGTTAGGTAAATGCCTAACTACGTTTTCAACCCTCTCGGCATCAAAATCTGAGCCGATCTGTCGGGTCATGGTTCTGTAAATATGTATCTAATAAAACTAATAGGAGTATAGATCATGCTCCAATCCAAAACCGATTTGCAGACTGTTTGACGGGTATTAATTGTTATTGACTGATGCACTTGCAGGAAAATTCGGGGCTTTGTTTGCTTCGATACCCTTTACTATCTTTGCAGCTGTGTACTGTGTTTTCTTCGGCCTTGTAGGTGAGTATCTGTTTCGGATATTATGAGTTCATTATTTGATTTCTAGTTTTTCTGATTTGTTGATTTTACTTAATTCCAGGTTCAGTCGGGTTATCATTCTTGCAGTTCACGAATATGAACTCAATGAGGAATCTCTTCATAACTGGTGTTGCCATGTACCTTGGTCTGTCCATCCCTAATTATTTTCGGGAGTACTCTACAGCTGCTCGACATGGGCCTTCTCACACTAGGGCTGGATGGGTGAGAATATTACTACTGAGGAACCAAATACATTTACTATGTTATTATTACAGTTATTAGCAGAAATTGAGTTTGGTGATGTCTGTATATTGCAGTTTAATGATTTCCTGAACACCATCTTCTCGTCTTCACCGGCGGTGGCTTTAATAGTGGCGGTTCTGCTCGACAACACCCTTGACTACAAGGACAGTGCCAAAGACAGGGGGATGCCATGGTGGGTAAAATTCCGAACGTTCAAAGGAGACAGCAGAAATGAAGAGTTCTACACCCTCCCCTTCAACCTAAACAGGTTTTTCCCGCCATCATGACAAGGGAGGGTGTATTGTTGAAGATGATCACAATACTGGTGATGAAGAGGAAGGATGGAAATATAATGACATCAATGAGTAAAATCCAATTCTGCTCTTTGGACTTAAATCCTCAAGTCAAATGATCTATGTATTTCTTCAACTCGTTATTTCGAGTTCTATTTAATAATATTCATTCATTCTATCTACACTGGTTCAAATCTTGCCTACAATGTCTATATCATGCTACAATTGACGCCATCATAGTTAAACATATTAAGACTCGCTATGATTTGAATTATATCATTCAACAAATGAACTCAACTGCATTTACAATGAATTTTACGGTTGGTCATTTGAATAATGACAGGGAAGATCAAAACTGTGCTACCAAAGATACGAAAAACTTATTTAAGCATAGTACAGTTACTTACAGAGAAACAAAGACACCCCAACACACTCCAGCAAGGACTGCTCTCTAAAGAGAGGGACTGATGGGTCTGAAAGCTAGCGAGTCCTGCACATGCATTCAGGACTTCTGGGTAACCGATAAATGCTTTGCCCATAACGTCTCACATGAACCCTTTGTCCTTCTTTAATCATTTTAACTACTCTGTCCTGGAATCTGTTCCATGGTAATGTTCCATTTTCAGACAAGATTGAGGACAGCCTTTTCTTGTTTGGACGCAATGTAGGGGCATAGCCTCCACCAAAATATGTACGAAAGCCCAACACTTGTGAAGATAACTGGCTTCCAGAGTCGGTCATGGCAAATACATCAGCTGTTGCACATGCTATAAAATCCAGCGCAGCTAGCTGCCGGAAACAATAATGAACCATCAATTGCTATGTAAAAGAATAATTCAGCATTGTTAGAATAAGAAGTTATTGCTAGAATAATTCAGCATTGCTACCTGAGACGAGTAATTTCTAAACGGTTCAAGTTCATTGGATGATAGAAGATCTTCCTTGGTTACTAAATTGGGATAAAGGCTGGTGAATGGTTTCATCCGTAACTTCCCACCATATAGGTGAGAGCTAGCAAGATATATGTACGTTTCACGCTTTAAGCCAAGCCCAGCAAGGAGAAGACCAGTTTCCTCTGGGGTTAAGGGACATCTTCCAGCTATTCTTAACTCCTCTGCGGAGACAGGCCTAAAGACACCATAAAATTTACAATGTATCAAATTTACAAGCTGAGCATTTAAAGGCACAAAGGACATATATATGAAAGCAAGTCTGATAACGTACTTTGCAGTCTTAAGTCGCTGGAGGAGTAATGGGAAATGAGTTTCTCGATAAGCTTGTAGTTCTCTTCTCTCACTCTCCCCGCCACCAAATTCACAAAGAGAATACGCCACCATATCCACTTCAAATCTCAAGTGTAGAGCAAGATATTTGGATGAAATTTTATTTTCATCTGGCCTTTTTGAATCTACCCCTGGCATAAAGTCTCCAAGCAATTCCTTGTCCAGCATATTTCGAGAGGGATCAAATTTCCTTATTCTTCTGACTAATACTGAACCAACTTTTTGAATTTTTGGCACAAACTTCAAAGAATGAAAGTTGCATTTGCATCTCAATTTCTGCAATAAATTGACAGTATGTCACAATGGAGTTCTGATCACTTGATGAGAAGTATAGATAGAGAGCACCCTGTCTCAAGTTCAAGTTCATCACGTACTTCTACAATACGCATCTTTTGAATGTAACGGAAGTGTTGAGATCATTATATGATTTTTTTCACTGAAACTTCTAGGAAAAAAACGCAAGAGGCTCTTTACCTGAAGGTGCGGAGGTAATGGATCAAAACCAAGACGGTTTCCGTATCCAAGAAGATGAACAACACCATTTCGCAAGAGGGGAGGAAGTACAATGTTGGAATAATCAATTGGTTTTGCCTCTTTCTCAAGATGTGCATCAGTTATCTGAAAAGCGTGTAAGCATGATCAAATAAATAAGTGACATGATGGAACAATGTTGAAGAGGTCTGCATCAATAATCAAAAGTTGCACTGAGAAAGCAACTCACTAGACTACCAATTGCTTCCAGGTCTAATGACTTAAATTGGGAGGGCAGTTCCTTGACAATGGCTATTTCATTCGTCAACGAGTTGATGAAATGCTCCACCTGATAAATGTCGCCAAACTGGCTGTAGCATTGATTATTAGTTCATGACCGTGTCAAAAGAAGCCTTTAAGCATCTATAAACACAAGTTTATTGTAAAGCAATTGTTCTAGTATCTTGGTAAATTGAGAAAGTGGAAAAAGATAATAATAGTATAATGGGAACATCAAAGGCCATGATGCAGAGTCTACACTCTACAAATGGCTAACACTGGCATAATCTAAATCGGCAGAGAGTCTTCAGTCTTGTATGAGACGGTCTCACATGTGGGACAAACCCATACCCTTACGTATTCTTCGTTTAATCATTGGGTTAATGGGTTAGTCTCACATGTAAGACCGTCTCATATAAGTTGCTGTGCTAAACCATTTGAAGGTTGAATACATAATGCGACAAACAATGTCCATATCAGTACATTCTACATTTCCACACCTTGGATCCTTCCAGACACTGCTGTAGAGAAACCTCGGGACAACCAGGGTTGCATTAAGCATGGATGCCACAGCAACAGCATTGCAGACCTGTAGACATCAACAGCTATTCATCAGGTTCTTTGATTTTTCAAAAGAATCTGAACATCCAGACAATTCTAATTATTGTTTTGATCAACTGTTGAGCAACCTATCTGAAACTGTAGTTCAAGCAAAAGAAGTAGGATAACGCTGCAGGAAGAATGTTTGATCTCAACTTCCATTATGACCTTACATAACAGGTCAAACTTAATAGTGTCAGACTTAAATTGCTTGTCTTTAGCAAAAACCCACTTGAAAAAAAGGGGATGAGTAGCGATTGATAAGCATCTAAAAGTCTTTCCATGGCACATCGTTTAGCAAATAAACTGAGCTTAAGTGACTAAACTGTGAAGTTCAAGGGACGGGTTTTCTAACCCAGACACATGGTTTGATTCAAAAAGCCTTTCTAATAGGAACTTGCAAGTGATGCTAACCTGCCTCTTCAGACTCTTACCCTTTCTTTTGGAGGGAAAAGGAGAAGAGGGAAAGGAAGTGGAACCATTCCCTTGCTAGGATAGCAAAATGGGTTGGAGGGAAAAGGAGGAGGAGGGAAATTGAGAGATCCATTTTCCCTTTTTACGAGGTAATAAAAATCCCTTGAACATGAAGGCTTGGAGGGAAAACACCAAAGCTCCGTTCTCCTCCCTTTCCCACCTAAAAGTGAATGCACACACTGTTAATATGACGTTCTGACTTTTGCTTGATTTCGGTGATTCTTGACGCTTCAAACAGATTTTTAGTGTCAACGGCTACACATTTTATAAAAGCTAGACATAAGTCTAAGTCTATTTAGTTTACTAAAGTTATATATTCAGAACAACAAGCTTATCTTTCAAATGCAGTCAGGAGGCATAGATAATTCAATGGCTGCTACATGTGAAGGAAACTAGCTAGAGGGTAATTGCAACACAGATTCTATCATTTATTTCGCCAAAGAATTGACAACAGATGGTCAAGTAGGGTGCAGATAATCTGGGACTGGTGAAAATGATTATCTTCTTCGCTTCTAGTCCTGTTAAAGAAGGAAAAAAGATTGAGAAAGTGAGATCCATGAAGCCCTTACCGCAACTCGTTGTTGATTCAGACCACCATTAGCACTAACGAGGATGTAACCATTGCTCTTCTTAGGAATTCCTGTAACAAGTAGAGAAGGAAAAAGAGGAATCAGTGTAGGCGTAAAGAATGCATAAGAATTTCAACTATTGTTCAGATCAACTAATCAAATGCAATTTACTTAATTTAACATACTACTACCTAGCTTTGAGTAACTAAATCATTAAAAGGTGTTGCTAATCTTAATTGTTCACTTTAAATGGAAACTGCAAAACAAGTAATCTAGAGTAGAAACAGCAATCACCTGGATCTTTTAAAGTTTGCTTGTCAGCACAGGGTTTCCACTTTGCTGCTCGGGAGGATGGTTCATTCCACGCATTATTTGAAGCTAGTTCAAACTCTTTCTGGTAAACCGATATGGTTTTTATTAACATACTTTAACTAGAAATATACACAGAAGAACACAAAAGGAATGTAAGCAATGTAAACAGTAAAAGTTTCAGTACAAGTAACCTCAGCCAGAGAAGCAGAAGCCAAATTGAGAAGACGGCTATACATCAATGCTGAAGAATTTGCATTATTGGAAGGAACCCCTCGATCACCCTTTCATGGTGAACAGATAAAAAATAACAGTAAGTCCATCAACAGCTTCCCAGGGAAAAATGTACACACTACACAGACTTACCCCTATTTTAACAACGCAAAGGTTGTTTGCAAATGACTAAGTAGAAAACTGCATCAAGAATTGCATCGAATGCCTACTACTTCACAACTAAATGAACTGCAACCAGATTAATGACTTCATAATTTAGAACCAAAGAATAGTGAGTCTTTGGCTCCATTGCAAATGCAGCAAGGACTGAAACTGACAAACAATCATGTTCTTAATATCAAACACAATTCAACAGTAGAAAAGTGACTCGGCACACTGTCGCTAGCAAAGAAGCGTAAATAATACCTCGTTGGTATTTGTTTCTAAGACTGAACTTTTGCGGAAACTCAAGGAATCAAAATCAGCAAACATGATGGAATCCAACCAAAAGAAGAACCCGAGCAACGCAATAGTAAAACAAATAGACCTTAAATTCTTGGTAACCCAATTCTGCCTCTTGCCACCATAAAAACACTTGCAAGCACTATGCTTACTGTTACTCCTTAAACCACCCAACAACATTTTTTTGCTGAAATGATAAAAATTTTCTGACATTCCCCTTTTCCTAAAAGGATCATTATTTGCAGAAATACTCTCTAAATACTTAACTTGACACTCTCTCATCCCGAATATGAAATCAATATTTGCTGGATGAGGTCCCGGTGTCTTCGGAGATCCCATTCTCCCCATCAAAATTCAATTTCTCCTTACAAACTTTTACAACCCAACTTTTACTTCACAAGAAATTCTTATTTGGGTTTTTATTCTTTCTCCTTTTATTCCTTTTTCTTTCTAAAATCGCGAAGTTTACAAACTAATGTTCTACCAATTCAGCAGAAAGGTGTTCATATTTAATGTTGGTTGAATAAAATAACAAACAATCAGTCAAATTAGACGAAGCGAAAGCGAAAGCATGAAGCTTAACATATTGCCTTGAATTTCAATTTCTAGATTACAAATACACATCAAAGTGACCAAAGATATAATTCAAAGTGAAGTTAACCAAGTAGGTAGCATGACAATGATATTTATGTGAGTAAAAATTAAGCAATTAAATACACATGTCATGAATTCTGATAAATTCAAATGTTTATATAAAATAGTGAATGCAGAAATTAATTAATTTGGTAATAAGCTTAACAATCACCATCATACAAAGATTTTGTTACTCACCAAACTCCAACCATTGTTGTTGATCAAGGTTAATTCGAGGGATTCTACGGTCCATTTCGATATTAATCGCGGCGAATGCGAGGCGAGGGAGACAATTAGAAGAACCAAACCCTAAAATTTGATCAATTTTGAAATCTTGTTACGAAATCGGTAACAAAAATTAGGGTTAGTTGATTAAGAAATTTGAAGAAAAACGGAAAAATAAGAGGAAGTTCGGTAGTTGGGGGTGGGACCTACCAAAAAAATCCAAGAATTTGGCGGGAACGAAAGATGATGTGGTCGGAATTTCTGTGCAAACAAAGGGTCCCTTACCTGCCTTTGGGTTTCCATTTTTACAAAATAAAACAAAAAAATTATTTATTAATCCATTTATTTTATTTATCATTTTTGTATAGATCAACTTTCTGATTTATTGATAAGTTAGGTTGGAATCACGAGATTGTATTCAGGTGATCCAAATCTGAAATTCACTTGAAACAACATTTATTTGAGTTAAAATGACAAAATTCACTGCAATCCTTGATTTCCTACTGCAATGACGAGGAAAAAAAGGGCTGTAAACCCTAATAATAATAATAAAAAAAAAATATTACAGAATCTACTAATAATTCACAAAATAGTATTATTACGCCAAATAATACAAAACTGAGTGAGATGATAGCGGGTGAGAGTGCGGTTGAGAGTTCGAAGGCAGCTGAACTTCGAGCTTTCAATTTGGACAAGGAAATTGTCTCGCATGTGGAACAATCGTCAGCTGAGGAAGTGGGATGGACGGAGGTCGCGCGGAAACGAGGCCGTGTTCAATCGATTGATGTTGGTAAGTCTGATAAACTCAAAATCGATATTTCTGATGTGCAATTGGAGCTGGATTTTTGGTCGTCCTCGATTTTCTGCTATGTGTTAGGAGCTAATCCCCCTAATGATATGGTAGGAGGTTTTGTTAAGCGTCTGTGGAACAATTTATCAATTGATAAGGTCTCATTTTTGGATAATGGTGTGTGTTTGGTTCGATTTCTCAAGGGAGAGGATAAATTGATTGCATTGAACTCAGGTCCAGTTTGTTTCGGTAATAAGCCTTTTATTGTGAAAGATTGGCAACCTGATTCTTTGCTATTCAAAACTAAGCCTGAAACTGTTGCTGTTTGGATTCGTATGTACAATCTGAATGTTAAGTACTGGGGTAAGGCTTTGCCTAAGATTGCTGGTCTAGTTGGTACACCAGTACGTAGTGATAAGGCTACCCAGGAAAAGAGTTTTCTGGGGTATGCTAGGTATATGGTGGAAATCAAGGTAGGTCAGCATCTCCCAGACTTTGTGGAGTTCATAGATGAAAAAGGACAGGATCAGAAGCAAGAGATTGTATATGAATGGAAGCCATTGACATGTGAGAAATGTCATGGTATTGGCCATGATGTAGAAATGTGTAAGAAACAGGAGGGTGTGAAGAAAGCACCTGTAAAGAAGATCTGGAGACCAAAACCAGGACCAACTTTAACAGCAAAAGAGCAGGAGGCTCACCATGTGAAGCAGGCCAGTGTGGAAGGTCCCTTAACCACAATTGATACTGCACATATAGTGACTCCTGTTCCTACTACTGTTCCTGTTTCTGAGGCAACTTCTATATCTCCAGCAACATTCATTAACAAGAAGAACACTAGTGACCTTCAGAATGGTCCCACCTTCCTATCAGTGGTTAATAATTCATTGAGAAGGAACATTCTGACTAGTCTGGGGAAGGGCATGTTCTCTCTCAACACACAAAATGGGTAGTATTGGTTTTTGGAATGTGAGAGGCATTAATAAATGGAATAAGCAAGGAGATATTAGAAGATTCTTGCATATGAATAATGTAGGTTTTTTTGGGTTGGTAGAGACTAGAGTTAAAAGTATTAACATAAATAAAGTGCAACAAGGGCTTGGTAATAATTGGAAATTCTTGATGAATAATGATATCCAAGACAAGGGGAGAATATGGGTACTCTGGGATCCTGCTCTATTTCAGGTAGCTGAAATTGGGAAGGATCTGCAGGTGATTCATCTTAGAGTTACCCATGTTCTTACTGGTTTTGGGTGGGTTTGTTCTATGGTGTATGGATGCAATAAGGAGGCTGATAGGAAGGAACTCTGGGAGGCTCTCATCAGAATGAAGAATAATTTGAATGAACCCTGGCTTGTCATGGGAGATTTCAATAATGTCTTACATTCTGATGAAAGGATTGGGGCTCCTGTGAGTACCTCTGAAATCAGGGAGTTCCAAGATTGTGTTGACACTTGTGGGTTATATGATCTCATAACCACAGGAGCCTTCTACACTTGGAATAACAAACAGGAGGAAAATGCTAGAGTGTTCAGTAGAATTGATAGGGTAATGGCTAATGATCAGTGGATTCTTACTAGTCCTACTGGGGTGGTTAATTTCCTACCTGAGGGACTGTATGACCACAGCCCCTACCTTATTGATTTATGGACTGACACTACTAGGAAGAAAGCTAGTTTCAGGTATTACAACATGTGGAGTAAGGATGAGAGTTTCTTGGCAATTGTGGAGCAGGTTTGGCAGACTCCTATTAGGGGATGGAAACAGTTCCAAGTTGCCAGCAAGAAATTGAAAGGCTTAAAGGCACCTCTGAAAAAATTAAATAGAGAAGGTTATGGGGATATTCATAATTT
>JAYMSF010001016.1:0-13114 GCA_036897335.1 Silene vulgaris | reverse complement strand
TGGGATGGCTCTGCTACGACTAAGCTTTAGCAACTGTACTTTCCTTTTTCGTAGACCCTGTTCTGCCCCACCCCAGGCCTAATCTTAGCTCTTGATTCCGGAACCGTCTAATGCCCATAGGATTCGGGGTGCAACGGCCCCCTGGTCCTTTAAGTTTCTAAATTATGTTGCGATAGGACTGATACAAATGAACCTTTTAATACTTTATGTTGTATCTGCCAGACCCCCCAGACATAACATACATCTTGGTCAACTAATGACGGTCAAGAAAAGGCGGATCAAAACGACAGAGCATGCAAATAACCAAGTATTATATAGCCAGAGTCCAGAGATTACATGGGTTGTAGGTTAATGACAGAAAAGAAGCAAATGGAAAACAAATTTGCTAACTTTGAGGATGTCTTTCTCTAAGAGACAAAGCGCATAAAACAAGGGCAAGGGTTTTACTATCTACTTCAGGAGCTCACACAACCTAATTTCAATATCATGACAAGCAGATATTCCTGAAGTCCCCGTGTGACAGCAAATATGTAGGAACACAACTCAGAGACAATTACCAGACAACAGGTGATGTAAGGATCAAAACTTTGTAAAATTTAATTAGATTTCCTCCTAAATAAAGTCTACTACACAAATGCAAGACATGTTAACAACGAATACATCTTTTAAGGAAGGTCGTGGCTTTAACAGAAAACAGTAAGTTTATGATCGGAAAGAAAATTACCTTAGCCTGATCAGCAAGCTCCATCTGAGTCTTCTACCTCTATCTGACTTTTCTGACCCAAATATAAAGGCTGTTTAACAAGAACGCTAACAAACGACCGTGAACTCTTCTAGACTCTTCCGTGTTGGCAAAACCTTGATGTTTCGGGAACAGCTTGAAAGACGAAATATTAACATATCAGGACACAGATCATAAAGAAAGAATAAGACACAACAACAAGTGACATAAAATTCAATGTTACCTTGAGATGGTTAAAGGACCGTAAATCCGAAATGCAAAAACCGCAACTGATACAATTGATGGAGAAATCCCTACTGTCTTGGGTATCAATTAAACAAAAAATAGTTAATAAGTTAGGTCCCATGTAACAATTACGGAGACATCACACAACAATAACACAAGAACCAAACCTTAAACACATTTACGATGTTTCTAATGAATCAAACCAGTTCACACACTACCAGATATAATAATTTAGACAAGTGCATGTTACCTTAAGATGTTTGCTAGGCCATGAACCCGATCTTCAACAGTCAGAAACAGCCTGGTGGTAGGTGAGGTTGGGGAAGGCCTTATATTTAGGGATCTGCTCGGAAAACGAAGGATTAACATATCAGGACACCAATCATGAAGGAAATAAGAAAAACAACAACAAGAGACATGAAATAAACAAACTGCAATGTTACCTTGAGAGAGTTAACAAGCAAAATATCCGAACATCTGC
Source organism: Silene vulgaris (assembly GCA_036897335.1). NCBI lineage: Eukaryota > Viridiplantae > Streptophyta > Magnoliopsida > Caryophyllales > Caryophyllaceae > Silene > Silene vulgaris. Next base: position 11,666 of record JAYMSF010001016.1, on the reverse strand, counting down.
GACCGCAACATAACTGAGCTCCTGATCTTTCCGGGTTTTTTCTGGAATTGCATTTTTGGCTTTTTAATTTGGTCTTATCATTGCTCAGTTACTTCTGGGATTACTAGCTTACAAATTAAATTAGACTGATGAGTTTGCTGACTGATTTCATATAGAGTAGAAAGAAGTAGGAGATTTAAGCGAATTGGGATTGATAGGGAAGGGGATCTGATGGAGGTTTTCGGAAGACGCCTCAGGAGAGTGACGGTGAATACTCAAGAAGAGTGTTTCATATCAAGGTTTTCATTTCTGCCTAAGTTGTATTTTGTGGTTTCGGTACATGTTAAATTAACCCTATCCGAAAACATCCGACCCATAATTGCAACGTTATCTAGATAGAGTGGTTTTAAAACAACGAGTTTAACTCACCACAAAAAAAGAAATTAACAACGGTATACATAATTTGAGTAACTGAAATGCGGTTTTTACAGAACTTTTGACATTTAATTAAATTGTGACTGTGGTTAATGTTTAAATTGACATTAAAGGGCCCGGACAATTCTAGAGAAGACAAAATTGAAACCCGTGCAACGCACGGGCAAAAAATCTAGTATGTAATAAAGCAATCTGATATAGTTCTGGACACTTAAGAGCCGCAGAGTTGATCTAACCAGCGAATACAAAAGGTCTCACCAAAGGAAACGAAAAGAATAATTAAATGAAACTACACACATAATCCATCAATTCACAACATTATACTCATAAACTTTCCACACTTCCGATATAATTAGGAGCCGCAATTTATGCGCAGAACTCAGGTCTAAAGTTTCACGTCAGTGCATGCCCATCCTCACCTGCCACATTTAAACCACGGCGTCGTAAACATCCAGTACACTTTTTTGCCCCGACATCTTTTCTAACCCTTTTGTTGATCGCTCTTACTTCCACTGATGACCTAATTTTGCGTACACCGTGAGTAACAGCATGAAAAAATATTCTTTCTAATCCGAATCGTTCTACCACCCTACAACGTCCATTATGTAGAGGACTATTTAAGTCATGAACACCACATAAAGCATGCGAAAGGGTGATGCCGAGACTCGAAATCATCCAGTGGTGTCCTATGCATCACTTTTAATTATTATGAAGAAAACAAACAAGTTGAAGAAAAGAAAGAACATGATTTCATCAAAGCAACTATCTCAAACTCTTAACGAAGTTGTTAACGTAAGACTCATATATCAAAGGAATCAAATTGAACATAGTGTACAAAAGCAGAAAGAGGGAAACAATCTTGGGTCCCCAACATTACTCTCAGTAGCTATTATTCTCAAATGACATCACTGCTTGAACAGTATCGCGCAAGGTTCCCCAATAGCTATTTTGGTCGTATTGGAAACAGTAGCGTAGTTGAACATAGTCTAAAATTTTAGACCATTGGAAAATTACTCCTTAGCTATTGTTCCAATAAGGTAGTAGAATATAGCCTAATTGTCACCAACCACTACTGTTAAGAATAATTTTCCAATTGTTGCTACAGAGTACAGACTACGCAATAACGTTATGGACATCACTGTCGTCAAGTCCAACAGTACAGGTTGCTATCAGATACCATAGCCAGATTTGCAATGGAGCACGCCCTACCAAAACCGCCTTACCACCAGCAAAACACCACTAAACCCTCCCATCAACCTGCCCCCACCGATTTGCCTCAGCACCCTTTACTAATGACCCGCCGTCACTAACCCCTGCCCCCTCTGACGAACCCCCCTAACAGACCCTTACCTGTGAAAAATCTAGAAAAATTAGGGGCAAAATTGTGTATATCCGACTCTGACTTATAATAGGCTTCTAAGAGTAAAAGAAAAGCAACTCCTTTTCGTTCATTCCTGAGCTACAAATGATGGAAGGTTTCAATGAAAATTAGTAAAATAACAGAAAAGGGAACAGAACAGATACTTTATTTACAGTAAAAGAAGACTACTACGACAGAAGATGGAAGGACTGCTGTTATGTACCACGTGACACTTTCATTGGATGAAAAATCTTGCAGAATAAATAAGCAAAGAACAGATAATGGATGAAACTACTCAGTGGACGACAGGAAAAAAAAAAAAAAAAAACTTACTCAGTAGCAATGGATAATTACTCCAACACAAAAGAAGGTGGAATTATACATTTTTTGGCATCAGAGCCATCTGAAAGTGACGCAGTTTCAAACCCTGAAAAATTAAGCATAAACTGTAAAGAAGAATTCCAAGTTAGGATAAGTGCAGCAAGGAAACTGGAAGCTCAATGAAATATCTCTCGTTGACAATAAAGTTATTACTCACCTTTGATTCAGAAGAATTTTTTTCATTATAAAGGTACAAATTTTCACGATATATAGAGGACATCTTTGGACTCTTAACTTTAACAACTTCTTCGGCTGCCTTTCTAACTTTTCCGATATTCAAAATACTCTCTCGTGCCATTCTTGCTTTGTCCCCAAACTTGGTGGTCTCCATCAGAATTGCTTCAGATGTTCCTTAGTCTCTCATGCCATTCTTGCTTTGTCCCCAAACTTGGTGGTCTCCATCGAAAGGGAAAAGATTCATTGAAAGCCTCCTGTTAAAACAATGTTAGATAAAAAGATCGTAAATTACCCATAAAGGTGGATAAGCTGCACAAATGAGAGTAGAGCCTAAATATGTTGAAGCTGAGATAGACATTCTCACGTCCAGGCAACAAAGTATAATTAAACAAACCAACAGCTTATCAACCATTGTTTATAAGTCTGGCAAGTTGCAACTTTCCTAAGTAAAGAATGCACACAATATGATTCTCATACTCATGTTGTAAAAACTGTGTGATTATTAATACAATTTTTACCTTTCACCAAAAAAAAAAAAAATTATGCCTGTTACAAGGTGACCCCTAGGGAAGTCAGCAATGACCCCTTCAAGAATTGGGATTCAATCATTAACACATAATTAAGCGCGTTCAGATAACATTTCAAAATGAAAGAAAAGGAGCTTATTCTGAAACGCGAGCTTTGAATCAAATTTCAACATTCTCGCAGTCCCCTTATGCATTCAATTTTTTATTCACACTCCACGAGAGAGTGCGATCATCATAATCATCAGTATATTGTAGGAAAAGGAGCCATGACCCAATCATAGATTTAATTTACAGCGAACATGACCCGGATAGACATTATATACTACAGGTACAAAAAGACAATTCCATATTTTATGCTTCGTACAACCAGAATAGAAATATAAAATCACAGTAACAGAGTATATGACATAGTACAACCTAAAATGAATTATTTAAAGTGAAACTCGTTAAGCAAAGACTAAATAACTCGTCTTCATGATATTCCTATCCGAACCTGAATAAAGGACCTACTTTACTTCATCTAACTTGATCTAACCATAAGTCCATAATAATAACTATGATGTTAATCCTAATTCCTGAACACAAAATCCACAAACAAAGCACTCACCTTGAAGCCTGAAAGATGCACAGAATATGAATTCAACAACCTATAGCCGAGATTGATTGAGTGTGCCATTTCCGCCCTGAACAATACGAAAGCCTGAAAGACAAAGGTCAATAATATTAAAAGACAACTGTGAAATCCAGTGTAACACATAGTTTATGAAAAACAAGATTGATGTATGTGTAAAAATGGCAACAATCTTTTCTCTTCTTATAAAGCTATAATCACATCTGACTTGCTCAGATTGCCGCTGGCAACCATCGTATCATCTCCTCTTTTTCATTTAAAGAGTAGCTGATATGAGCTAAAATCACAGCTAGATGATTCCAAGGACATTAAGACGAAAACAGCCCTCGACACAGTATAAACTCAAACAAATGGTCGTCGTCAGGTTTTCGGGAAATCAACTTGATTTAGCCACAAAAAAAAATTTAACTTACCCCTGAAAGATGTGCACCCTTACCTTATTTGGTGTCAAAATAGAAGGACTAAATTGCACACCACAACAACAATCACATGTCAAACTATTCTTATCCTCACAAAAAAGCGTACAAAAGAAGGGACAGTGATGGTACAGGTTTGAGGGAAGAAGCAGATTTAGCACCCTTCTTCATCATGGCCTTTTGCGATTATCGAAAAAAGAGCCAGCATAAGACATGAGCCCCGTAACACTACTATTCACAATCTTGAAGTTGATCCATTATTTTATCACATATTACATATGAAGATGGATATTTTGAGGTAATTTCAAGACTACACCCGAAAATGCTGGTAACAATCAGTCGCACAACAGACAAAGCAACTAAATGAAGCAACTTGGAATAGAATTGCATAACGCAAACATAAAAACAACGATCAAGATAACACCCGTATGACAATGACAATAGGCTAACTTTATTTTTAACATGAACTACATTTCTCTTTGTGGAATGTGGATCCACCTCCAATATCTAATGTGCACCTGCAAATCCCAAAGAAGCACAACATTACTTTTAGGAGATTGAGCTTTCTGAATTACTTGAAAATATGATCATAAAAGGGAAGGAAGTACAGCCAAATTACAGATATCTAACCCTATTACGACATACGTGGGAGTTATCTCAAAAACGATTCTAAAACTATAGATATTTAGCCCTATTACGACATAGGTGGAACAAAGATACACGAGGTTTTATTAACCGTCCTTGCACCCCATATGCCATGTCAATAGTGTACTAAAACCTACTAATCCCACTATTACTAAACAAAGAGTTGATTAAATTAAGACATGATCACCAACTGCTTTTGAGTTGGATGAAACTCAATTCTGACAAAAGTTAACTGGAAAAATCTCATAACTTGGTCCTTGACTCCTATATTGTTTCTCATACAATGGTTTATGCATTCTAAGTTTCTTGCGAACTCAAAGTAGGACTCGACGATAGGTGGAGGAAATGGTGCAGAAACTCACCGGTCACAAGGGAGCAAGCGTCATGATCAACTAGTGTGTTCTCACATAGCCCGTCTAGCCAACTCATAGTTTACCAAATCATGAATCTTCAAGTAGACAATTTAGCATCTTCCGGAGAAACTCTCTGGTTAATCATGCGTTAAATAGTTACGGAACAAAGAAAGAGTGTAAGCATTAGCCTCAAAGCCCTCGTTAACCATTATATCACGGAAAGATAATGCATTTCGAAAATCCTTGTTGTGAATGAATCCTCGGATAAGTGTATTATAGGTGACATCACTAGGAGGGCATCCAACTTGCTTCATTTTGTCAAGGAGCTCAATAGCTATACTCATAAGACCTCTTTTGCAATATCCCTTAATCATTGTAGTATAAGTTATATGATCGGGTACCATACCCCTTGATAGGAGATCAGAGACAAGGTTTTCAGCATCTTTAACCTCACCAGCCATACATAAACTGTCAATTAGGATATTGTAGATGACAATATCAGGAGCAACTCCACTAAGCTCTATCTCCTTGAGCAATGCCTTCGCTTCATCAACATGTGCATTTTTCAATAGCCCGTCTAATAAGGAACCATACGTGTAACGATTTGGCTTTATTCCATATGTTTGCATTTCGTTGTAGAGCTGACGTGCCACTGGGATCCTATGAGATTTACACAACCCATCTATGAGAGTGTTACAGGTCACAACATTAGGATCAATCTCTTGCTGAACCATTACTTTCGATACATCAAGGGCTTTGTCGATTTCTTTAACTTTAACATATCCATTGATCATAGTATTATAGGTCCGAACATCAGGGTCAATCCCTTGTTCATACATTTCTTGAAATACGTCAAGGGCATTGTCGATGCTTCTAAGTTTAACATATCCATTCATCAAAGTAGTATAGGTCACAACATCAGGGCCCATCCCTTGTTCACACATTTCTCGCCATACGTCAAGGGCTTTGTCAACGTTTTTAAGTTGAACATATCCATTGATCAGAATATTATAAGTCGCAACGTCAGGTTGGCAGTGAGTTTGTACCATCAAATCAAAAACCTCTCCTGCCTTATCCATTTGGCCGCACAAGCAATACCCAACCAATAAAGAATTATAAGTCTGTACATTAGGAGCCACGCCTTGTTCAGTCATTATTTGTATAAGGGCGTGTGCTTCATCAATCAGCATGTCCTTACATTGCATATGAATCAGCGTGTTATAAGTACTAACATTGGGTGCAATGTTGCTCTCAATCATCCCAATCAATATTTCCTTAGCCTCCACCTTACGACCTAGATTGATCATTCCTCGGATCAATGCATTATAGGTAACCACATCTGGACGGATGCCCGCGGTTTTCATGATTGAAAAAAGGTTCAGCGCCTCGGTTAAGAGTTCCGCTTTGCAGAGACTACGGATAATGGTGTTGTACATGCTAAGGTCAGGAGAATACCCAATCTCAAGGGATTTAACAAGGAGAGAATACCCGTAATCGACACGGCCTAATTGACATTGTTTTCTAATATGCTTCATAAATTTATGAGGATCATGAATAGCAATAAGCTTAGCAATAGCAGAATTGCAGAAATGGCGAGAATTGAAATGCAAATGAGGGTGAAATTGAAATTGAAATCGCAATCGCAATCCCAATCGCAATCGAAAACAAGGCAAAGCCATAATAATCAGGAATCGAAGAATGAATGAAGAGAAGAAATGAAAAAGAGAATTACCAGAACTCCAGAATTAGGGTTTATCAGAAGAAATGGAATGGAGAATTTGTTGTTCAAACCTTACTGTTAGAGTGTTAGGTAACTACCCATCTACAATAGTTGGGTAGCATTATAAGTCAAACCAATCGTAGAATGTTAGGTAACTAATTTAAAGGGCATGACTTGATCAACTAATTAAACTTTTCCTAAAATTACGCATCAGTTATTCCTTAATTTTTCCGGTCATTTATTATTCATTTCTATATTTCTATATTGGAGTGTCTCAATTGTTGTCCTTTCTATTATATGAATGAACTTCACGAGCAATTTGATCATTCACACTTTATTTATTTCACTTGTCTTTTGGTGATGACGTGGACACATTCTGTGTAAATAAGTTGGAATGAGTCTTCATCTTTGTAAATATTTTGGTTTAAAAAGGAAAGAAAATTTTTTTTTTCTGAAAGAAAAAGTGATGTATATTTTTTTCTCAAAACCTCGCTCGGCTCATGGCCTATTTGACTATTCGACCTGTAATTGACTTCATCCCTGTGTGCATATGTACCTAATGAGATAATTAATTAATTAATTATGGTGACAGATGGGACAAAGATGACGGTTGAAGCAAACCAATGGGCTTGTGGATCGATCAATGTCGTTTCAAAGCTATGCTCGGACAAATTTTGCGATCAAAAAGGCAAGGCCACTATAAGGAGGTCGAAAGGCGGTTATTGTCTTACCGCACCCAAGCCACTTCAATTACGCTTTTGTGTTTGTGGTTGTTGACTTTATGTTTGGCGTTGATCTACACTTTCTAAATTTTTTTTTTCTCAGAATACACTTCCTAATTAACCTTTGAAGTAGTATACTAGTATCTAGCTTAATAAAGTTCAAATTTTGGATAATGTTTTAGATTTGAGTATCACACATTCCTATTTAAGCAAGCAAATCTAAAACTTTAAGCGAATATCTCCTACATTTGGTTGATGTTGCCGGGTAGTTAAATTGGACACCGGGTATAAGTGTATAACTCACCCACATTTTTTTTTTCACAAGTTCAGAGTCGGTAATCCTTTGGTCCAGCTCAGAATGGGGCCGAGTCAATAGCATGCCTGTGTGAGGCGATCGTCTAACACAGCAGTGAACCAAATTGACCTAATCAGCATTCAGCACGCTCACAAAACTAGTGAAGCAGCTCACCTTGATTACCATGATCACTTGGCATCTGCAACTGTTACTGGTGAATACTTCACCCACATAACTTCATCGTTTATTACTTCCTTGAGTCGTATATTCTGATATCCACCACTTCCCATAATGACGACAATGGCAAGTCTTTCCTTACCGCACAGTGCCGCAGATTATATAACCAGAAGATGACGAGGTAAAGGAATAGTATTTCTTAATGAAAAAGAATACCTCCCTCGACCACTCCACTTCCTAAGCAATTTCTGGTCTCATGGGCCATACTATCGGCCAAAATATTACAGTACTAGTTAAGCACTGAAAACTTTTTTTTTTTTCTTTTTTTTGGCAGCAGTAAAGAAAGGTTCCATCCTTCATATCCGACTATAAGAGTCGGACTTTATTATTACATTATTCGAAAAAGAAACTAAACTAAGGAGGGGGGTGATAATCAAAGTAGGCTTCTTAAGGGGACGATCAGAGTGGGCCAGCTCGGCAAACATCTCTTTCCTCTTCCTTATCAATTGAGCTTCGAAGGTGTACCTGCGACAAGACACACTTACGCCACAAGGACGTAGAAATTTACGGGTGAGAGATCTACTTGCAAAGAAAGTAGATAAATTATGTCTTGGAGATTCATCCCCTTGGCTAAAAGTCTTCGTGGAAGTGCGGATTTTCCTTTTGATCTTCCCATACCGTGTAAGAGAGTACCTGTAAAGTTTAGACGTCCTAGGGGCAGACGATAATTTGTTAGACGAGGAAGAATACACCTTACACGTCTTTGGACAAGCTGAAAATAGGAAAGGCGGGTGAACATTGGACTCAGGTTCAGCTTGAGTACACATAGAAGTGGCGCCATCAATTTTAGAAGAGAGTGGTAAACTAGGATCATGAGGAATGGCGGTGCTTGGAAGTTGGAGGATTTGAGTACCACTGAAATTGTCACATATGGAGGACGTGCTCGAACTTGCATCAGGATCAAGAGGCTTAGCATTGTTGATATCAAAAGGAGGCAAGTCGTCATTTATAGTAACCATCGTCCTCTTTCGAGGACGCCTCCTCCTTTTCTTTTTCTTACTCATGTCACTTGTAGTGTCTGTTTCCTTTGTTTTCTCATTATAAAGAGCCCGAATTGTTAACATCGATAGATCTCTCTTATGATAAAAGCTCACCTTTTTGCCTTCAAGGAGCTTTTGATAAGTTTGTCCACGGATTCTTAGCCGACAATTTCCTCCACCCTTCTTGGAGAACTCATGAATTACCGACTTATTGGACACGTACTCGTTCTTCTGTAAGGGAGTGCACAAATCCATGCCACAATTATTCTGAGCATCCTTCATCTCAATAACCACACTTTCGTTAACCTCTATACTCCTATCCAGTTTCAAGACATGATTAGTTTTTGGAACCTCTGTCACTTTTATGTTGACAGTCTCACAGTCCTTAGCACTCATGGAAGTTTCTGGTACACAAACAAGCTTCTTTTTTCTATTCACATCAACTGTAGGAGCAACCTCCAAAACTCTTTTACCATTCTCCTTTATAAGAAGATGACTTTTAACCACACCTAATTCCCTTAAAACATCCTTATTCTTAGGCTCTACCACCAAGGCCTCGACGAGATCTAATTCTGCCTCTAAAAACCTTTTCAACTTCATAAATGCTAGCGCCCTACGAAATAAAGCTTTAACATTACGAGGAAAAAGTTTAAAATTATAGAGCATAACTCCAACGTAGCTTAGAATTCATCAAGTTTGAGCGCACATGCTGCAAGGTTAGAATTAAGGGAAAAAACAAGTTCAGATAAAGATTGAACATCTTCACTCCCGACAACACCAATAATCAAACCCAAAAGCTTACAAGCTTCGTCATAACAAGCAGCAGCCATATCATAATATTTTTGCCTAAAAAAACCATTACCCCTCTCTTTAAGCTCTTTAACCTCAATCAAAGACGACCCCTGAAATTTCATAAAATTTCCCAACATCGTTTCCCCGTTATCATCCATAAAACCATCGTTAACATGAGCACAAGCAAAAGCTTCAAGGAATTTCTGATGGCTACCGGTGGAAGTCATAATCACAATACAGCTTTGAAACCCAAACAGGATCAAATAATTAATAGAACTGAAAGCATGTACTCTGATTTCTAGCAACAACTCCCATACAAATCCAAAACCCCCAAAGAAAGGAGAAGATTGGAAACCAAATACGTATCACCCCAGTAAGAAACTTAAATAAATGAAGAACACTGATAATGCCTACTAACTACACCACAACTCAATTAAAAACCAGAAAAACAAAAGAGGGAAAAGATGTCACCGGCTTCAGGCAAGAAACGCAGCTCAGTGATGGAGAAACGTCCCAAGGAATCGCACAACTAGACGGTAAACGCGAAGGAAAACGCACCACTAGTCGGACAAACGCGATACTCAACCGAAAAACGATCGACCTTGAAGCAACACAAAGACCGGATGACTAGAAAAAACCGTCTTATTACGACAATAAACTCGTCGGCGATCAAAGATTAAGAGATAATGAGGTTTGGCTCGCCGGCGGCGGGAAGGAGGATGTCGTGGGGGAAGGCCGGTGAGCCGCAGTTGGCGGTAATAGCAAAGTGCTCTGATTAATCTAGGATTTGTTTTGGGGATTTTTGGGGAAAAAACAAGAGAGAGAAAATCACTCTTTTGATTTTATATGTGTGTGAAATAGGTAGAATTATCTTTGGATTGGTAGATTCATGTTAAGTCATTTTTAAGATAATGTACTCTGTATCACCTAGCATATAGCATGACTAATTAATTTTTCAACTTATTCAGTTGCTCATAGTTACCTCTCGAATTATTCAAGAAAGATATTTTGGACTTAATTTACGTATAGTTGATTGAGCATTTTTTTTTCTAAAATAGTGCTCAAAACCAAACAAATAATCAAAATGGGGTTATGATGAAAATTATTACCGAAAATGATTTCACGTCAACTCCAAAGCTAGGTTCGTATTGAAGTCGCTCACCTCCTCAGCGATTAATACCCTTCCTTGTGTTACAAAAAGGTAATATAAGGAAAACAGATAAGTCACTGAGAGCCTCGGCGTTTTGAACTAAAGATGCTTAACCACACAGCTACCTAATCCAAAAGGGCTAAAAATTAAAGATAAAATAAAAATTATTTGAACTAAAGACGCTTAACCACACAGCTACCTAATCCAAAAGGGCTAAAAATTAAAGACAAAATAAAAATTGTTGGTACTATAGCAAAATCGCTCATCGGCTAAACGACTTTGCTAGAGTACCCTCCTTTTTTTTGGTTTTTGGTTAGTTTTCTGTGTATAATTAACAAAGTCGCTTTGTGGTTGAGCAATTTTGCTCCAAACTCAATTGTTGTCGCTCTGTTTCAAGCAGCTTTAATCCAGACCAAAGGATCGCAAAAATGGCCTACCTACGTAGACTCATTTTGGGGAATTTGTTTCAAAATAATCAGGAGCAGAATCCTGCTCCATTCAATAAGATATTTGGCCATAACTCAACTCATGAGAATTACTTAAAAACGTGGAAATTAAAACAAGGAAGCATAAGCAATAACATATTGATGAAGAAAGCTAACACTTAACTAAATAAAATAACCATAAACGAGTGAATGAATTATAAAATGAGACGAAATAAGACGACTTTACTTTGTTTCCTAATTTCTCACTTCACGCGAATTTCATTTCATTTGATTGGGTAGACCAAAGAAGCCCAAGTCACGCCCACATCCACATACACACGCGGTGTGGCCAAATGACCAATTTGGTAAAAAAAGTGGTAAGTATATGACATATTGGTAAAAAAAACTACACATGCGACAAATTGGTAAAAAAAGTGGAGT
>JAYMSF010001015.1:0-13116 GCA_036897335.1 Silene vulgaris | reverse complement strand
GGGTCCTTTATAGCGCATTTTGTCCTCACTCATGCGCATCCCGGGAACCTTCCCAGGAGGTCACCCATCCTAAGACTGCTCTCAGCCAAGCACGCTTAACTTTGGAGTTCTTTTGGATGGATAACCATAAAAGAAAGTGCACTTTGTTGTTATGAGTAGTACTTACAATCCCTTTAAGCAGTAGTCAGATTTTAAGCTTAGCAATGAACCTCTTCAAGGGGGTACCCCACCCGAATAACGCCTTCGGTTCAGTGGAGTATTACACGACACCCCATACATGAATGATTCATACCCATAGTGTCTAAAACCCGAACTTGCTTGCATGGTATTATTAGGTACAACCACTCTCTTTAAGAACTGTCCTACAGTATATGACTAGCCCAATAAGAGTTAGTAGTCCAATAAAACTTTGAAAACCCCTTATCTCAACTTAAAAAAAAAAAAAGAAATTTGAAAACGTCTGCTCACTGCTCCTTCAAACCACGATCTCCATCACCTTTGAAGACCGTGACCTAATTATGGTGGCTTCTCACCACTGCCTTTGTAGCCAACGACCTCACACATACATGTGCACCTCCCTTACAGCCCAGCAAGTCGCGTCCTTACCACCTTCGAAATCGTCGTTCCAATCACCATCTTTTGCGCCTTCGTCTACCTCCACCAATCAATTAAAACTCAAAGTAAAGATCCTAATAAATTGATAATCATTTTCGATGGCTCCTCGACCCCAACCTAACAACTAAGTTTGGTATTTTATATACAAGCTTCCATATTTTAAAGTTGAATAGCAATGTTTTTAAATTGAGAAAATTGAGTTTTATGTTGAAAATTTATGGATTGTGATTTACCCGTACCTTGATGTTTTGGTTTTTTTTGCTCCATATACATAATTTTAATTATGTGAATGTTTTAATTTCAAAACTCACATTTTTAACTTGAAAACATGGTATAATTACGAAGAAAACCATAATTTTGATTATCTGAAAGTTTTGTCACGTTTTTAGTTGCATACACCCTCCACTCCACACCAAACTACTCATGCTCTTTTTTAAAGTCAAACTTGTTGAATATTGACGTTGATTATATTTAGGCAAAAATTTATATATAAAATTGATATATTTACATGTGTTATAACAAGAGGCTTCGTTAAATTATAATTTCGAAACAAAAACATTTCCTGTAAATAAAGAGAAATATGGTCAAAGTGTCATCTCGTAGACTGTAAAAAGTCAAATAGGTAATTTGGTGTAATTGGAGAGTATATACTAAATTTTGTTTGAAATCCTAATATTTTACCATAAAAATATATAAGTTTGAGTCAAATATTTATAGAGAGGTATACATTGGGTTGCGTGGCCGGAGGGGAAGTGATTGGTGGCATCTTGGTGCCTTGGTGGCGTCTTACTTGGCTTGGGAATGTTGGTTTTTATTTGAAAAGATGACGTTAGCATACAAAATCGGTATTCAATATTTGATTATTATGGACCCTTTTATAAGTTAGCTAATCTTATTATACTAAGAGACTGTTTTGGCATATAGACCCAAAGAAAGATGAGGGGCCAATTATTAAATGCCAAGTGGATTAAATTATGGGTGGATGATTCTTATACCTTACACCCATGTGTAAGGTACTCCCTACTCTCATTACTAAAAAAAATAAAAAATTAAAGCAAAATTAAAATATAAAATCACCCACTATTTAGTAGTTATCAGTTTATCATTAGCATAAACCCATCTTCCTCCTATTTCACACCTAAATCTTCCAAATTTACCAAAAATATTATGCATAAAATTTCGTTTTCATCCAACTTGTTAGTTTTGGATTCTTAGATTTATGTTTTGATTGATTATTTTCAAATTTATCAGGTAAGTGTTGGAATTAAATTTAATTTAATTTTTCATTAGATCTTTGATTTTAGGTGTGATATTTATCATATACATCATATGTCACAATTATATTCACTTTTAATTTAGTGAACTAGTTTTTGAACCCGTGCACTGCACGGGTGGTAACGGAAAGTATTATTAAAAGTAAAAATTAGGGTAGTTATTGAATAAAAATAAAGAAAACAAAAGGTATGTAGTTGAAAACAAAAATAATAATGTAAGGTAATATTTTTACAAATACCCCTAAATATAAGGTAGTTTTTGACAAAAAAACTCTTTATTAAATTACTAAATTTTAGAAAATTTGACTTTGTCTACCCATATACTTTTTATAAGTTTATGATCTTAATTCTATTCGAAGTATATTCTGCTTTTTTATTTGTAGTGTACAAAACTTATGAGAGACGAAATCTTAAAAGTGGATCGGAAATTATTGTAGATTTAATAACATGTTTATTTACGCAATATTCATTTAATTTTATTCATTGTTATTTCCTTTTTTTTTCATATTACCCCACTCGTTTATTCTCCTCTCAATTCTCAACCTTCTCTCTCATTTCCTCTCCCGGCCCACCCACCATCACATGGATGTCTGGAAGCAGTGTTTGCCATCACTAACCAACTTACCTCGAGACCCACACCCTCCCACACCCTCCATTGAAGTGGTGACCACACCCAACACCTCGGACCACGATATCCCTCTCAACCCAAATCTTAGCCACCCCCTCACCCCTAACTAACCACGACCTTTCAATCCATATCTTACATCATCCTACTACCATACCCCATCTTGCCTCCACCGTACCCCTACGTCATGCGTGACCCCTCCCTCACCCTTCTCGTAACCTTATGCAACTACTCGCCCAATCATTACCCACCATTGCGACACCTCCCCTATCGAGGCCTCCCACCATCAACATCGCTCATTCACTAGTACAAAAAGGGCCATTGACATCGCCCTTATGACATCGGTTTTCACTAAAACTGATGTAATCTCTCTATCTTTTGTTATTTACATCGGTTTGTAATACAAAACGATGTTAATTATATTATTTTTACATCGGTTGTTATAAAACCGATGTTAATTGTTATAAGTTGCATCGGTTTTAGTAAAACCGATGTTAAGCTATTAAGATGATATTAAAATACATCAATTATTTATTCATTTGTGAACCGATGTAACTTGTGAACCGATGTTCACGCATATGGATAATCACGTATAGCGTTCTAATAGTAATAAACCCAATAATCGTAATAATAATATAACCCACGACTCTCTGCATTCACATTCACAAATCAACAATACCCCATTGATTTCCCGCAAAACCCTAACCCCAAACCTCCTCCGTCACAAATCAAAATATCAATCAAAATTATCAATCAAAATTATCGTCTCCAGTCGCCCGTTATCGTCGCCAGTCTCCCGGTATCGTCGTCAGACTAGTCGCGGTTATCGTCGCCAGTCGCCATCCTTCAAACTACCGTCGACGCCGGCAGCACACACGCTGTTGATCATCCTCACGCGATCATCAGGTTTGTGTTCTTTGTTTAATGTTGTTAATTAACTACATAATTTTCGTTTTTATTGAAATGGACTCTTCTCTGCTATGAAGTATGAACCAAAGTCATTTTTGAGTGTTTAATGAAATAAGCCTGCTTCGTGAAGACGAGTACTTGAGTACTTCCTTACTGCCATTGAAGTTGGGTATGCTAACTGCTAGGAGGATATCTCTTTAAAAAAGTGTTGAACAGAATATGTTAGTCACAGCTCCTACTAAAATCTGTCAATGTTAATCAGCTTTAGCATTCTACTTATGCTAATAATAATCCGGCGAATGCTAAACCGGCGACCGCATAGTGTGTATTTGCTTCATTGAATACTTGCTTGTTCTTTTGAGAAAGTTTCATTTAGGAGACATAGAGATTTTCTAGAGGCAAGATATGCGTTTAGTTTGATGTGAATGCTTGTTCTGTTGTACTATTTACAAGCATGCCCGTTGGTTTGCATTCGTAATTGTGTCTACCTTCAAAACAGTTAGTTTGTGTATGGTAGGAATTCTGTTTCTTAAACTCTAATCAAATCCCTAATGTATTGTGAACTTACCAGCCAAGTATGCTATGGCTTTGCTTATATAATTATGATGTAGCCTGGACTACATAATCTTGAATTGGACTGCATAATTTTCTTATTTATTGAATACAACTATTATCCTGTATGCTATGAATTTTGTTTTTTTTTTGTTGTTGTTCAATGTTGTTGTTCATGTGAATTTTGTGGACTATGTACTTTTGTCGCTTATAAATTTCCTAATAGGCTCCATTTATGGACTATGTACTTTAGTCGGGGATTGAAGTGCCACCTCTAGACAGTGTCAGTTAGTACTTAGCAAAGTATTAGTCTCCATTTGAATCTCCTGCGTCTGTACAAAAAACTTCTTTCTATTAGTCTTCGATCTATCCACCACCTGAATTCACCAGGGAGAGCGGTTTTTATTGGCACCTTCCTGTCCGACCAAACCTATCGAAATGATATAGGAACCCGGGAGGTCAACCTCTTTCTACAAGTAGCTTCTTTGTTAAAGTAGTCTGACTAAGCGATAGCTTTAACATCTACCTAATCAGCATTATTTCGATCCTCCATATCAGCTGAAATGAATTATCGGCTGACTTAGTAATGGATTTTGTTTACTGACTTTAAAGTTTAATAAATGCAAAACGAAAGGATAGAAATTCATGCGATCCACAATAGTATATTTTCTATAGAGTACTCCGTATTATATTGTCATTTTTTACGTTTAGTCAACTTGAATGTTATTTATCAAGACATTGTATATTGGTTTTTGGTTTAAGAAAAATTTTTGATTACAAAACCAATTAAGAAAATTGAGTAATGGCATGAAATTTGTATTTTATTCTTTAATTCATATAGTTGATGATTTAATTTTATCAATTTCATAAGTTTTTCTGATGATGTTTTTTTGTTATTTTAATTAATAATATATTTGTACTGTAGTTCGACCTCACTAGTCACTACATTTTAATTAATTCATATAGTTGATGATTTAATTTTATCAATTTATTTTTTTGTGAAAACAGATTTCCATCGCTATTTACAAATGACCAACCGCTTCTTAGATCCAAGATGCGAATAAATAAAGTGGATCACATGATTTTATTTCCGCTTCTTTTGCATTTATTAAAATCAGTGAACTATCTGCATTTATCTCCTAATTTGACCTGCTATCACTCTAGGCCTAATCAAATGTGATAGATAACTTAACAGCCCTAACCCTTTCATAAACGTGTGTTAACTAGATTATGGACCGAAGTTGGATGTATGGAAAGCGTGATTTTGATTATCTTGAACGATTGAAGGAGTTTCTCAGTTGTGCCGTGGAACATCAAAGACGCAACGGGGATAATCAATTCATATGTCCGTGTACTCTATGTCAAAATAGGAAACCGGTGAATACTTTGGAAGAATTGCGGGAGCATTTAATTTTAAAAGGATTTAAAGCAGATTATAAGGTGTGGATATGGCATGGAGAGAGGAATAATGATATTAATTCCAACGTAAATTTTGGAATTAATGATAAAGATGAGGGTGAGACTAATAAGGGTAAGGATCAAAATGATGATGAAATCTTTGAAGATATTTTTATGGATGATAATGTAGAGCCTAATAATGATAATATTGACGGGCTGATGAAGGATCTTGAAGAAGATATTGTGGAGTGCCCTATTATTTTTCAGAGAATGGTTGATAATTCCAAGAAGCCTCTATACCCGAATTGTTCTAAATTCTCTCTTTTATCAGCCGTGTTGAAACTATTCACATTGAAAGCTGGAAATGGGTGGAGTGACAAGAGTTTTACTTCCTTATTAGAACTCTTGTGTCAAATGTTGCCAGAAGGTAACGAGCTTCCCACGTCCACATACCAATGCAAGAAACTACTATGCCCATTAGCTACGACTTACCAAAAGATTCACGCATGCCTTAAGGACTGTATTTTGTACCGAAAAGAGTATAGTGAATTAAAAGAATGCCCAAAGTGCGGTGAGTCACGATACAAGAGGGCAGACAATGGTAATGGTGGCAAGAGAGGAATTCCTGTGAAGACATTATGGTATTTACCAATAATACCAAAATTTAAACGCTATTTTGCAAATAAAAAAGATGCGGAGTACATGTTGTGGCATCATAAGGGGAGGAAAAAAGATGGCAAACTTAGGCATGTAGCTGATTCTCCCCAATGGAGAACAATTGATCGAACCTTTCCAGATTTCGGTTCAGAGCCTAGAAATTTAAGATTGGGACTTTGCACCGATGGAATTAATCCTTTTGGAACTTTAAGTACCCAACATAGTTGTTGGCCAGTAATGTTGATAATTTACAATATCCCTCCTTGGCTTACCACAAAGAGCAAATACATTATGTTAACACTCCTAATTTCGGGCCCTAAGCAACCTGGAAATGACATTGACGTGTACTTGGCTCCTCTAATTGAAGACTTGAAACTTTTATGGAACGTTGGGGTACAAGTGTTTGATGCCGCTACTAGCAGCAGGTTTCAAATGCATGCTATGTTGTACTGTACAATAAATGACTTCCCGGCTTATGGTAACCTTTCTGGATACCGACTGAAGACCGATAAGGGATGTCCCGTATGCGGCAATGACACTGAATCTGAGTGGTTGGAGCACAGTGGCAAATATGTGTACATGGGTGGTCGTCGTGGGCTACCTCCAAATCATCAATATCGAAAGAAGAAGAAGGCTTTTTATGGGAAAACGGAGCATAGGAAACCCCCTTTGATTTTGAGTGGAAAAGAGTACTACGATCAGGTTAAGAATATAAATACAAATTTCGGAAAACCGTACGTACCTCCACCAGATGGAGTATATCACACAAAGAGGTCAATTTTTTGGGAACTTCCATATTGGCAGCACTTGTATGTGAGGCATTGTATTGATGTCATGCACGTGGAGAAGAACGTGTTTGAGAGTTTAATTGGAACATTGCTCAATATGCCGAATAAGACTAAGGATGGGGTGAAAGCTCGAAATGACATGGCTGCTAGGGGGCGTATCGAGTTAATACCAATTGAGACGGGAAAACGTATCTACATACCACCGTCTTGCACAACTCTTTCTAAGAAGGAGAAGATCATTGTTTGTGAATCCTTAAAAGGAGTCAAGGTACCACATGGATATAGCTCTAACATAAGTCGTCTTGTTTCCATAAAAGATTGTAAGTTAGTTGGCATGAAATCTCACGATTGTCATGTTATGCTTACTCAACTCCTGCCCGTGACTATTAGATCCGTATTGCCTAAGCATGTTAGGAAAGTCATCACCAAGCTTTGCCTCTTCTTTGATGCAATCAACTCAAAAGATATCCATCCTGACACCTTGGATGACTTACAAGCAGATGTTGTTGTGACTCTATGTGAACTGGAGATGTACTTTCCGATTGCTTTCTTTGACATCATGGTTCACCTCATAACTCATTTAGTGCGTGAGATTAAACTCTGTGGTCCGGTGTTTCAACGAAACATGTGGGCGATGGAGAGAGAGATGGGTACTTATAAGAGACGAATGAAGAATCGTTGTCGTCCTGAAGGTAGTATTGTTGAAGGAACAATTGCATGTGAGACAATCCAGTTCTGTGTTGACTATATGGCAGATGTTCAACCTATTGGAGTTCCTATATCTCGGCACGAAGGTAGACTATTAGGGAAGGGTACTTTGGGTAAGAAACACATGAGTGTGGACCGCGTTTCATTTCAGAAAGCACATTTATATATTTTACAACATATGACAGAGGTCCATCCCTATTTAGCCGAGCACCTGGATTTACTCAAGCGACAATATCCACATAAACGCGATGGCTGGTTGTTGAATGAACAAAGTCGAACTTTTGCGGAGTGGTTTAAAAGTAAGGTGATGAGTGAGTTGTCTGCCAAATCTCATAATGTAAGTGATAACTTACGCTGGTTAGCATATGGCCCTAAACCGAACATCACATCATTTGAAGGGTATGATATCAATGGGTTTTGCTTTTACACAAGCCGACAAGATGACAAGAGTACAATGCAAAATAGTGGAGTGACTCTTCTTGCATCATCAGAAGAATATGTAGGAAAGGGTAAGGATCCCGTAGACATCACAAGGGCGTACTATTGGAAAATTGAGGATATTTGGGAGCTTGAGTATGTAACTTTTAGTGTACCCCTGTTTCGGTGTAAATGGGTAGATTGTGATAAGGGTGTCAGAGTTGACGATATGGGATTCATTTTGGTAAACTTTAATGTTGTTGGACATATAAATGAACCCTTCATTCTTGCATCTCAAGCGAAACAAGTATTCTACATTGAAGATCCTTTGGATAAGAGATTATCCGTGGTTCGTTATGGTAAAAGACGTATTCTTGGTGTCGAGGGTGTAGTTGACGAAGAAGAATATGATCAAGTTGATGAACTGCCTCCCATTTCTGTCAAGCGTCGATCGGTTCAAGATTTACGAGATGAAACTTATATGCGTCAAGATCATGATGAGGGTCTATGGTTTGATAAGCCTAAATAGTTAATGGTTGTTTAGGCAGTCCTATTGTACGTTTTTTTTTAATTTTGCGTCAAAAAAACATTACAGTCATCGACTTGGCATTAAATAAAGTATAATCTGATTGTATTTGTGTTTTTTAATTTGCTTTAATTTTTTTGTGTACTGCTCATGCTTTTCCCCTACACTACTTGGTTTTTCCAAATTTTAGGATTTGTTTTTTAGAGATAATCTTGTTTGCTAGCGATCCACCAAAGCAATCTGCCTATGACAGCCGTGTCTTTCTTTTAGTTATATGATTTGAACATTTATCTCTGACGTATAATTTTCATATTTGGTTTATACTAACTATTTTCTTAATTTATTTCCTCAGGTATATAATGGATAAGGAAGCCCCCTCGAGCCAAAATGACCATAGTAAGAAGCCCAAACGTAAAGGGAGAGGTGCAACAACAGGTATAAAGGCGAAAAAAACAAAAAAAGGAGAACCAGATAAAGGGCCTAAGCAAATTCATTTTGATAAGTTCGATAGGCCATTTGGGCCATGGAAATTAGATTTTGTTAGAGATATTGGGAATATCGCCCGAAATAATATAAAGATCACTTATGAGGATTGGTTCAAAGTACCCGAGGGAATTAAAGATTCGATTTGGCAAGACTTACAGGTTCTAATTCATTTTGATTATGGACTTTTAGTTGAGCATTTTGGTTTCTAGCATTCTTATAAGCATTCTATTTTTTTGCCAAATTTGTGCCAGTGATTTTGATTTGTGATTTGGTCCGTGATTGATTTCGCTAAGTTTGTGTCAGTGATTTTGCTCCTGTCTCCTCTTCTGTTTGAGTAAACAATACTTGACCTTAGAGATACCAATACCAGAACAACAGACCCCCTGACTGCATCACATCAATATTTTGGATCGTTTGTTTAGCCTTCACTCTTCTTTCATCCCCTTTCCTTATAGTTTTCTGACTCCTCACAAACACACACAATTAACACCAATATCAAACCCAGATTCCTTTTATTTTTATTAATCTTAACATGATAATACTAATCAATCATACATTTGACATTCATCCGGTTTTGTAGATATTTCTCTCTTTTTAACTGACAAATCTTTTAATTTTAATTATATTTTTGTTGTTCACTAAATGCTCACTTTTCTTCCATCAGTCTACCTTCTGAAGTCTACCTTCTGAACAGTTCCTAATTCACATCAGCGTAATTGGAGTCGATATTCGTTGTTTTTTTATGATTGTAATATGGGAAGGAAGTAGGATAGTTAGCATTATATTTAGCATTCTTCTGGGTTTTTTTTCCATTACGGTTATTTAGCATTTTGATTAGCATTATGGTCAATTAGCATTATGGTTAATTTGCATTTTGATATTTTTGATTTAAATGGAATTTCTCTGGCATGTTTATGAATTGTTCTGATTTTGACAGACCAAATGGCACTTCACTGATGATACGATGCGTACGAAGGTTCTAAGTAACGTGAGCGTGAGTTTTAGGTTGTTTAAGACAACCTTGACTCGTTTTTTTATCTATAAAACGGTAAAACAAAGGAGAGAAGTTCCTTTAGATGATCCTTTGACCCTTTATAAAGGGATAACACCAGATGATTGGAATGAGTTTGTGAAACAGCGAATGGATGAGAAATTTAAGGTGAATTATTCTATTGTTTGTTAATGATATTCAGCTCTTTTTTTTTCAAGTTTATTACTAATAAAAATAAATATTATCATATATAATTAAATTGCAGGAAAAGAGTAGAAAAGCACAGGAATCCCAAAAGCATAACGTGCACCGACATCATATGGGAAGAGCTGGCTATATGGGTAAGATGGAGGATTGGTATCAAGAAGAATTAAATGATGCTTTGGCTAATGATCTTGATGCCGATCCCGAAGCTACCGGAAAAAAGGTTACGAAACTTCTTGAAGATCGGGGTTATTTGTGGGTCAAAGGACATACCCCTTTATCCAAGGACCTTTCATCGCAAACGCATGAGTTGATAAGTAAAATAGTAAGTAACTGGCAGTGACTATTGCTTCAAATGAATTTTCAATTTCATGTGTTAGAGGTGCATTTCAGGCCTGGTGTTTCTTTGAGGCAGCTGATCATTCTTCTGTACTTCTTTCGTCCCTTTTTTTTCATTTGAACAGGATTATTGGGAGGAGAAGAAGAGAAAAGGGGAGTTCGTTCCTTCTGGAAGAGAAGATGTGTTGGTTAAGGCGACTGGAAAATTTGACCGTCCTGGATTCACAAGAGGAGTTGGAGGCTCTGTTGGTATTACTAGGTTTTTTGGAAAGTCAAATAGTCCTGGAATTAATAAGAAGATGTATACGGAGGATGATTTTACGTCATTTAAGGAAGAGGTGACTAAACAAGCAATGGCTAAGGTAGAACTCTTGGTAAAACAACATTTCGCACAAAATTCAAAGGATCAACTCCACTCAAAGTCGTCAAATGACATTGAAATTACACAGACTACAAATCTCTCCTCTCCCCGTGTCGAGAGTAATTCTCATTCTACCATGGTTAATGATCACTTCCTTGAGTTAGAGGTATATATATATATTATGTATGACCATACATCTTATATATATTATATTACTAGTTGTTTAGTTGAAATTTTACATGAAACCTTTAATTTATTATTGCAGGATCCCGTTCCATGTCGGCTGGCTGCTGATGAGTCTTTGAAAGTTGTTGCCGAGGGAACAGTATGGCCATGGGTAGAAGGTAAGATGGTGCACAACTCACCATTGACCCGTCAAAATGTTCACGTATCCATTGATAATATCATAGATGGGAAGGCACTACTTCCTATTCCGTGGGATGAACATGAAAGGGTTGGTGAGGTTATCGGAAGCTTCGCACAGTGGCCGAAATCATTGGTTTTATTAGGAGCTACCAAGGTAATAAAATGTGCAACTAATTTGGCAGCTATTATTTTTTTAAGTAACCTGAAACTAATTAAGTGTGTTATTATTACTTCTAACTGCTAGGATGATCCAAAGGCTAAAGATAATGTTCAACAGATTAAGCCAAAAGACACGGATAATTCAGCAAAGATACGGCCTTCTGGAGGTGGTTCTATTAAGGAGGTTCAACTGGACGCGGTAATGAACCACTTGCTAGATTTACTACTTCTAGGTGTGTTAATTTTTTTTTTCCTTATTTGGTTCCTAAAACTAATAATCTTTAGGCGAAGTCAACAAAGAGCAAAAAGGGGCCACTAAACACAGATGAGTTAAGTCATTTGGATATCCATTGCCAGAGATTGGAAGACATGATCTGTTTTGCTTGTTCGGAAGGATATATGTTGTTTACTATAGAGATCGTGAAGGAGGTATATTGTTACGAAAGCCCGTTTAAGCTGATAATCATGCTTGATGATATTAGGGAGATGTTTAGATATGAATGGTTAAATATATCGATACTTCAACTTTGGGGAAGGTATATTTTTTGCCATTATAATTCAATTACAGCTACCTTTACAAATGTGTATATATATACATTTATAAACTTATTATAAATTTTATTCTCATAAAAATGCAGCTTCTTATATGACTATGGGACTCAACGTGGAGTGACAGACAAACTAGTTGGATTTTTGTGTCCCGATAGACTTTGCACTTATATGCATTCTGCGGTTGAGATGGAGAGATACTTAACTCAGGCTTTAAAGGATCAACAACATAAGAGATATGTGATGGGTGCTTTTTTTGAGGCGTGAGTATTTCAATTTTTTGTTCCTGCATTTCATCAAGTTAGCTGACTTAATTAAAGGATTTATAAGTTTTGTTATTTTATATAGCTCGCATTGGATGTTGGTTGTCTTTTGTGTTCGAGATAATGTTGCTTATATTTTTGACTCGGATAAAGCGACAAAGAAGACATGGAAGATAAAAAGTTGCTTAACAGGGTAATTTCAATCGACTAGCTAATAACATTAACCTATAGTTATTTATGTATGAATGATCAATAATATGATTACTTTTCATGTATATTTCAGGGCTTGGATAAGGTATTCTTTTAGGGCTGGAACGCGTGATATGTCCAAAAAAAATGTACTCCAAATAAAAATGATTGAGGTATGTAGTTGTTTTCCTTAGAAAATATTTTTTAAAACGGATAGCTTGATTGCAGATTTGACATGAATTCAATTACGCCCCGTACCATAAGTCCAACTTTAACATTTTGGCTTAACAGCCGTTAAGGTTTTATACATTTAATCATAAAGAGTTAGTGTAGTGCACTGGCATGTAGGAGACTAAGACTAGGAGTGCCTGTGAGGCGTTTAATTTCTTGATGTTGTGTTTAAAACTTGCTCTCCATTGGATTAATTTTAGGGACGGACAGCAGTTTAAGGCCATGATTCAAATTTATTATATATTGCGGAATATTTGATTAGCAGAGTTATTTGATTGAGATTGAGCTGATGAATAAATTTTTTATTGTGATTCATTACTTTGTCAATAATGATGAATAATGATGGGGAACTCAGAACCTGGCCTGGTGCTTTCATTACTCTCCCTTGTGCTTTCTTAACGGCTAATATTTAGATTCGTTAAAATTAGGCTACTTTTGACTTGTCTTGATTGTAATAATGTTTTGTACGAAAATTTGGTAACTTCTGACCGTAGCGTAGTAACCCACTT
>JAYMSF010001014.1:0-13120 GCA_036897335.1 Silene vulgaris | reverse complement strand
TATAATTAAAAAAAATATATTTTATTAAATTTATATAACGTGTCCCGTGTCCTAAATTTTATGGGGGTGCCGTGTCACGTGTCCGTGTCGTGTCCGTGTCCGTTTTGGTGCTACCTAAGCCAGTACTTCCTTTCTTCAAATCCAAACGGTTCATAAAATTAATCTCTCTCAAAAGGGACATGTTGATTGAAAATTTAAGCTCGAACTCCAGCCTAATAAAGTTGCTCCACGTACTTCCTCTCTTCAAATCCAAACACCCTATAATTCTAAAATCTCTACTCCGACTAAACGCGGTATTTTCTAGCTTAATTTCAGCTCATGTGAATTTAGTTCAACTCTATTTATTTCAGTTCAACTTCATTCAGTTCTGTTTAACTCACCTCTTCACAAATTAACTCTTTAATTCAGTTCAGTTTAACTAAACTTTATTAAGTTCAACTCTATTCAATTAGTTCAGCTTGTACCAGCCGTACAAAAATAGGGCCAATCGATTAATCCTAGTTGGATTTCACAAATTCTCATTGAAGACGGACACTATCCGTCACAAGTTAAAGACAGATAGTGCCCCACTCACAACATGCAAATGGCAATATCCAATGGATGCTCCATTTCCACCCCACTTACCCTTCCACTTGCTTTATTGTGAGAGGAGCATAACCCGTCTTCAGCTTATGACGGATAGTGCCGTCACAAGTTAGACTATTAGTTTGATTTTCGGGTGATATGATTGAAGACGACAAATATTTTACATTTTTACTCCCAAAAACCATTAATTGTCTTCCAAACCCAGAATATCCCAAAGAGAGATGGAGAAGAAGAAAGTTGTAATAGTAGGAGGAACAGGATACTTAGGCCAACATCTTCTTGAGACACTCTCTAACACCAAAACGACACCGTTTTATGATGTCGCCTTCACATACCATTCCACTCCTCCACATTCCCTTCTTCAATCTCTCCCCCATTTTTCCTCTTTCCCCATTGATCTGCATTCTGGTCACGGGTTCGATTCCATTTCCGCTACTTTTGGTCAGGTATTTACCATTTCCTAATTTTGTCGGTCTTAATCATTTGTTTACTTTTTTTTAATTCTTTGTAACGGGTATTTTAATTTATACAAAGTACGAGTAGTAAATAAATGATTGGGACGGACGAGGGTTTACTATTGTTGTACCTTCCTGTGATTTTTTCTGTCAAAAATACCCTAGGATCATTAGCATTTAGCAATGGTAAAACGGTCTTTCCCAAGTCCAGTTGCGGAGTGGGGCTGTCACGTCTTTGGGTAGCTATTCCCCGTGTAATAGTGAATAATTAATTTTTAGTAAAAATTCTCGAGCTTTTTGTGTTAGAGACTATGTTGTTGGAGTTGATGCTTGGAAAGAATAAGTTGAGATTTTCCCCACATTTGTGTTATTGGAATAGTTTCCAAATTAGTTGTGCGTTTTCCCGGTACTTGACTCGTGAGATTTCCGATACTAATTGTGCACTTAAAAAATACACCATTTTACGATTCTGATTTTGTTATTTACCATACTCATTTTACTACTATATAATCCCCATCTCTCTCTCTCTCAAAATTACACAACAAAAAAATGTTACCCTCACACTTGGCAAAGTTCTTGGCTAGGTACAAATTGTGTCTTCGTCTACAACGGAGGCACAAGAGCATTTGTGTAGAGTACCGGGCAAAATTTTCGGCTTTAGGATAGTGACATTGTCACGCCACAACTTTGTCTCTTATGCGGATAAGCTCTCTTTTCTATTTTATATTTACATTCTTATGTCCATAATTATATTATTAACTATATGATTTGATTTATCCAAAATAACAATGTTGATTTTACTGAATTTTTGAGGTTTTAGGGGTGAATTTCTGCCAAAAGTACCCTACGATCATGAGCAATGGTAAGACGGTCTTTCCCAAGTCTAGTTGCGGAGTTAGGGGCAGGGGCCTAGCTGAGGCTGTCGCCTCTCTGGGAGATGAAAAAAAAATGAAATTTTTAGTTAAAATTCTCGAGTTTTTTTTGTGTTTCTAGTAGCCCTCTTAAACTATGGTTTTAAGTTTTTAATCCTTCTAACATCAAATCTGAGCACAGCCCAGGTCAGACAAGGTTATGAATTAGATGAGTGTTATGAGCAAGAAATAAGAAATGAAGAGTGTTCAATAAGGGGATTAAGCCTGGATTGTGGTTGTTTGATGGGGAAAGTGCCACTGTTTTCGCTTATGGGAGTCGAGGCAGCGGGAAGAGTGTTGGTAGATGAAAGGGAGAGACAAAGGGTAGAAGTCGAGAGGGCACAAATGGAGTTGATGAGGGAGTTGTCCCGAAGACAGGCAAGCGAAAACCGTGGCATTTCCCCATCAAACAATCCAGAATCCAAAGGCTTTATTCTTTATCGAACACTTCTTTATTTCTTATTCTCGCTTATAAGTTATAAGCCTCTAGGGAATCACATTTGACCCTAATAAGATGGGTGTGTACCTTTGGGCCACCGTTTTTGCGTGAATCTAAATCTTGTGAAGATATTACTTTGCATGAATGAAGCCACCGTTTTTGCATAATCGGCTCTTGTGGATTGCTTCCACCCATTTCGATACATAGTCTACGGTGAGAAGGACAGTGACATTGGCTAGGTACAAATTGTGTCTTCGTCTATAACGGAGGTACTATAGTTTTGTAAGCCTGTGTCAATTGCCGTTGGAGCCGTGTGTAGAGTAGGGAGGAAATTCGACTTTAGGACAATGACATTGTCACACCACAACTTTGTCTCTTACCCAGAAAAGATCTCTTTTCTATTTTCCATCAACCTATTATATTTACATTTTATGTCCATAATTATATTATCAAGGATATGATTTGATTTATCCAAAATACGTCGTCGCTATTGTGCTACTAGTCATTCTATATTTCCTACACATGTATTGTATGATTTTTAACTATTCGTATAAATTATGGTTAGACAATGTTGATTTTACTGAATTTTTGTGGTTTTAGGGGTGAATTTCAGTCAAAAATACCCTAGTGTCATTAGCAATGGTAAGTCGATCTTTCCCAAGTCCAGTCGCGGAGTTAGGTGGCTAGCAGGGGGCAGGGGCTGTCACGTCTCTAGGAGATGAAAAAGATAAACTTTTTAGTTAAAATTCTCTAGTTTTTTGTGTTACTTGTAGCCCTCTTAAACTATGATTATGTTTTTAATCCATCTAAGTTCTAACATCAAATCCGAGCACTGCCCTGGTCAGATAAGGTTTGAACTGGATTTAGGAATGGTGGGTTTTCTTAGAGGAGTTTGATGATTTGGTACGTATGTTGATATGGGCAGCCAGATGTAGTGGTGAATTGTGCTGCACTGTCGGTGCCGCGTGCTTGTGAGGCTGATCCGGCTGCTGCTATGTCAATTAATGTGCCCACTTCTCTTGTTAAGTGGGTGTTGAGCTTCAAGGAGAAAAATACCCTTTTGATTCATCTTTCTACTGATCAAGGTAATAATTCGTGTTACTAGCTTTTTTAAGTTGTAACAGCAATAATTAAGGAGGTATGCAACACAAAGATGAGACAGATATGACTGTATACTTCCTACCCCTACCTTTCTGTAAATGAGACTCATGAGACTTTGAGATACTAGGGTTTGTTGTTTTTGTGGAGGTTTGTACATATTGTGTTCCGTTTTATCTTTGAATGAAAACTCTACTGTTGTTATATCGATATCTCAGCTCCTTGTTTAAACATCGAGTTTGGCTTTTGGATTGCTTCTCTCGCCTATGCATTACTATCTCAGTATTCAGTTTGTTCTAACTTGGAAATTACAAAATTGATGTTAAATTCTCTACATCGTATATATTCTGATAAATCTTAATGGTCAGTTTATGAAGGAATCAAGTCATTCTACAGAGAGGAAGACGAAACTTTGGCAGTTAATATTTATGGAAGATCTAAAGTTCAGTCTGAGAAGTTCATTTCTGCAAACTGTTCCAATTATGCGATCTTGAGAAGCAGTATCATCTATGGTCCACAGACGTTATCACCAGTTCCAAAGTCCCTTCCTATTCAGGTTTATATCTTTACAGTAGAAGTCTTGACCTTTATATCACCATGAGACCAATGGATTTGGTTGACATATGATGACTTAAGAGCTGCAATCAGACAGATGTTTTAAAATTGACATCTTTTTTACGCATGCAATCTCGCATAGCAGATAAATGCCTAAAAAATGTGTCTCCAGACATTTGATCAAATATCAATGTTCATTACTCACTACAGCAATACTAAAAGCTTCGCTGCACAAATTTAGAATGTTATATAGTTGGAAGATAGTAATATGATAGTCTAGTGAAAATCTTTAGCAACCGCCATCATCAATTATCTAATGTGCTGTGTAAGTCTATTGGAGAATTGGTTTCGAGGGGTTAATGTCTAGACATACTTCCTGGATTGCAGTTAGATTCTTTGACTCCGTTGAAAATGAATAAAATTCTGGATTAAAACAAAAGAAAGTCAACTCTCATTCTCAGAGTATTTTTACGGATTGTTACTTCGCCTACTGAGCTATTAGCCATGCCATTTCCTATTTGCTTTATCAGCGTCGTACTTGGGTTTTTCCACTCATCCTTAAAAGGATAAGCAAACTTAGGCAAATTTTTACTCCAATTTACTGAATTTTTTGTACTTCAGTGCATTCATTGGCTGAACTTTCATGCACACTGATTGCGGTATTACTATCAATTGTTGTGATGCTAGATGCCTAGATGTGAGTTTCCTTAAATGGCAAGGTTATTAATATGATACTGTTGGATCAGTGCTTACATATCAGAAGTGACCCATCATTTTTAGTGCAGTGGATTGATGGTGTGCTCTCCAAAGGAAACAAGGTTGATTTCTTTTATGACGAATTCCGCTGCCCCATTTATGTTAAAGATGTTGTGGCTATTATACTAGCTTTGACGACAAGATGGGTGACAGGTGAGGTACTTCCGTATTTGTCGTTTGTTTATTGTAAGATGCTGATTTTTTGACACTTCACTTTTGCACTTCTGTCTAACACTAATGTTTTGTCCTTTTGCCGTGATGTGGTCTTCTTTCGGTTAAAATGCACTGAATCCGCTAAAGATAGGAAATTGGCAGTTCAGTTTGTTTCATTTAGATTGGGATTCCAGATTATGTGTCAACTGACAAGTCATCCTGATTATTTGAAAATGTAGAAGGATATTATTCATGGTATAATTGTGGTGTTGCCGTATTGGTAATTATCAGGGTAATGGTCGAGCGTCTAACACGTGCTATCTTTTTTAGCACAAACAAACTAAATCTGTGCTTCAATTTTCTGTTCTATTAGATGCCACTCCTATGCAATTACTGCTAAATCTCGGGGGACCGGATAGAGTCTCTCGTGTTCAGATGGCAGAGACAGTAGCGGACAGCAGAGGCTACGACAAGTCGCTAATCAATCCAGTGTCCGCATCCTCGGTTCGTATCCCTTTGTCTCTAATGCCATGTTGCCTTTCTGTTCTATGCCCTCTTCTTTCCACACAATACCTAAGACTAATCGTTGTACCTTATGTTACTCGGACTTCGTTAGATGTATCCAATACAGATGATTGTCCAAGAGTCGGACTAAGCTTTTTTATGAAGAAGAAAACTCATTCTTCTGTCATTATGAAGAGTCCAAGTGTTGAGCGTCTCACGTGTGTTGATGTGTACGAGATCAAGTTACATGATTTGGTGTTTGATTTGGTTATGGGAACGAGTGTAAATGTAAAACACTATGACGACCGAGTTTGTGAACTCAAACCATGCAACTGTTTGCAAGGCTATATGAAGAATTGAAGAGTCCAAAGTGAACTTTTTTTCTTAAATCTATTTGTCTTGTAAACCCAATATGAATTCCAACATAAATGTTTTTAAATGTTGAACTTCGGTTAGTTGCATTGTTTAGGTCCACAGTGCTTGTTTAGGTCCACTACTTGCACTGTAAGTAGTAAAAGCTTCACTTGGTGTTTGACCATGTGGTAACTTTTTTAGATACCCTGCTAATGTTTAAATGTTTCAGGTGGATCGTGGCGTGAATTCCCCACCGGATATATCAATGGACATCAGTAAGCTGATTAAAACACTGAATATATCTCCGACTGCTTACAAAGATGGCGTTAAGCTCACCCTCGCTATTCAATAATTTGCCCATCAGAACTATGATGCAGGTCTCTTAATCTGCAGTGAATTTTGTACTATGAAACAATTTCATGCGAAACCATCCCAAATTTGTTAATACATTCCTTACCCAATTATATGATTGATGGGGTGGTCCGACATACAAGACCGTTTCATACATTTTTTTTTTGTGCTTGGTCACTTCCCGAGTGGTTGATGCTCCTCAGTCCTAACCAGGATTGGAGAAACTTCAATTCATTGCATTGTTGCTAGTCAGCTATAATATTCAGTCCTGGTTCGGGTTTTGTCCCCTTAGCTGTGCTTCAGTTTTTTCAGATGCATATTGGTGCAGGTGGAGTTGGTATAAGTTGGACATGTACTTGTTTTGTTGGTAGGCCTTGAATCAACATTCAAATATCGTTATTTTTGGCATCTAGATCGAGAGAGATGGGAACTATCTTTGAGTGTCCGTCTGATCTATCACAATATAAGTGAAATGTACTGAAAGCATTCTCAAAATAGAAAAATGGAGACGATCATAATGAACGAGTACATCCTAATCTCGCACACGCACTGTTGCCTTGTTACTTGTTAGTGGCTCAAAGGCCTAAATGCAGTGCTTTGACGGCATGACGCCTATCAAACCAGCAATGCATATAACCTTACCCAATGTGCTAAACTAATACGAAGTACAGTAACAAGTTACAGATAAGAGTCGAACACTCAATCTAAGGTGCGAATGTGCGATTATGACTTTTTCAAGCAGGCAACTAAATAGAGATCTTAGGCAATTAGTAACAATGCAAAACACAAAAAATTGTGAGAATATATTTCACTACCGTAAGGGACAATTTTCTTCCAATATCTGTGTTTTTCGTACCTATTTTACAATTGAACGTGATTAATTTTTTTTTTGTTCAATTCATGCTCTCGTGACGAGCGTAGGCTGTGATCAGTTTTATTACTAGACCTTTTTATATTATGGATACCCATTTTATTACTTATGGTTTCATTTTTCATCAAATTATAAAAATAATTTCTCCATAATTAACCTAGTAAGAATTCATCTCTTAGATCTATTGACGACAATACTAGACAATCGATTAAACAAGTTGTAATTTAGTCAATGACATAAAATTTTTAACTTAATACATTTTCATTATCATCCACCAATTAGTTATTCATCAACTCTAATATAAGCATAAGCATCAAGTTTAACCTCCAAATAATATTAATAATAAATAAATAAATATGGAGTACTATATTTTTCTCTATTAATTTGATTGTGTTTTTTCCTCTTTTGTTTTCATCTCAAATATTTGCGAAAAATCATTCCACGCCACACGAGTGACGAGGATTATATATAACCTTTGTTATTTGCTTAACTCTCGAGCCAAACAAGGATGAAAACGTTTGTAGTTTATCGTTTGAAAACGTTTGGGGGCAATTTACATCTCTAATAGTCATACTCGGTTTGAGTCGGACTAAAATCGAATAGAATAACAAGAAGGGAAAATAAAAATAAAAATAAAAATTCTCTGATCATATGCGCAACGACTAGCTGGTTAACTCAGTGAAGACATCAATCTCACCAATTCAATTCAATTCAATTCAATTCAATTCCTCGATCGATTTCCTCTTTCATCATTCTCCAGGTAATTTTTCGTTTCAATTTTCAATTTTACCATCAACTTCCCAAATTTATCGACATTATTCATCGATATCCAAAAAATTAGGGTTTGTTGATTTCCCCTTCCCTGTCAACATTAGGGTTTTTGTTCAATTTAATCCGATTAATTGGTTTTAATTGTGGTAGTTGAATTAGGAGATAAAGTAGATAGAAAAATGGGAGGAGGAGGAGGAGGAGGACATGGTGAAGGAGGAGGAGATTTCAGGAGCAAGGTATGGAGTATGTCAGGTGGACCCAACTGTAGGCCTAAACATTGGCGTCGTAATACCACCTTTGCGCTCTTCGGTATCTTCCTTGTTTGTGTTCCCATTGCTGTCAAATCTGCCCAGCTTGAGGTAATTCCGGGTTTTTACTGTGCTTTTTGGTGATTGAAGCTAATTTGATTTATTGAAGTACAATGTGTGTACTTGTGTTTCTTAAATGTGAAGTTAGTTAGTTAGTTATTTGGCTGGATCGCTGTGAAATCACGACATGGGTCGGGTCTTTGCCGAAATGATTAAATCTTTACTCCATCCCAAAATAATCTTCTTGTTTGTATAATGCCGGATGCCAATTTATATAATTGAATACTGAAAAGTAGAGAGAAGTGCTCCAAAGTTTACATGGAAACCGCTAGTTTTTAGTACTGAAAAAGGAATGTATGAAGATTATTAAGGGATGGCTTAAAAAGTGAAAGGGAAAGATTATTTTGGTATGGAGGGAGTATCTCTTATTAATGTGGGATACTCAGATGTGATTGTTTACACGAGGTGGAGCTCTCTTCACAATCGTTGTGGTTATGTGAAGGGCGTTGTGAGTTGTGACTAGTAGATCACGGTCTTTGCTAATTTGAAGATGGAAAGCAAAGAACGAGAGTTTAGACATTTAATGAAGGTGACCCTAAGTGAGATAAATCTTAATGCTCCCTAATAGAGAGGAATGTATGTGTCTTCGAGGAATGGTGGTAATGATGCTAGGAGGAGATGAGGAAGATACGAGACTCCTGTGTCAATATAGAAGTTTGGTTCATTTTTTCCCAAAGCCCTCACCCTGCTCAGGATTTCAATTTTTGAAATTTAAGGAAAATGACTAAGTACTCTCTTAACAATAATTTTATTCCAATGAAACAAATGCTCCCGGCGAGGTTTTATTTGTGTGTGTGTGTGTGTGGTGGTGGTGGTGGAGTGGGGTGTTAACCTTGTCTTGAAAACTTCGAGGTAGTTTTGGGATGAACATATTGAAAATTGCATTTTCCATTGACTGCCTGTTACTTCACCCGTAAAAGAAGTGCACAGACTGCTTAGAGATTTTCTACTTTATTTTACTAGGATAATCAAAATTTTGTGGGCTACTTTCTGACTTAATTTGTTGTAACTTAGAATTCTATTACCTTGCCATTCTTCTCCTTTATGCTATTATTATTCGCATTCAGGTATTATAGTCTGTAGATATTTCATGAACTTTTGAGTAACACAAGGAAACTTCTTTGGCAGACTATGTTCTGGTCTGTTAATCCATCTGTGTGCAACAGTGCAACTTTTATAAACAGTCAGCTTTCAGACTTTTAATTAATACAATTGCTGTTTATCCATTTAGTCATTTGTTGTTGTTACTGTTCTTGGGCGTGGACCAGTTCGAAAGCAAGTGCATGAAGTATTGCTTGGCCCCGGTTATTGCAGCTGGCAATGCATTTGTTTTGGACGTTTTACAATATCTGTGTTGAGTTTTAGCTGTTTCGTCCTTACATCTTTGTTATAAAAATGCTGACGACAGAATTTCTTGCAGCAACGACCTCATGAGCCTGTTCGCCCCATTCCTTCTCAGATGTGGTGCAAGAATTTCGGGAACAAAGAATACTAAAGCTTCCTCAATATGTTGACCCTGTACTGCTATTTGTCTTAAATGGAAACTGTAGACAACCTTCTCTATAATTGGTTACTCTCAAGTTGAGTAGCTTTATGTATTGGCCTTTGAAGAACTCTTAATAAATTGAAATCAATAGGTAGTCATGTTTTTGTAGCTTGTATCTTCCTGGAATTGCCACAATATTTGCACTTGGTGGCTGTTGTAACAATCTTTGAATTGTTTGTCATCATACTTGGCCTTTCGATAATCTGATTTTGATATGATCTCTCAGACTCTCATGTGTGACCATTGGTTGAATAAAAAGGAAACGGGAGCATGAGTTCACTGCATTGACTTTTGTTTATGTGATGATCCATCCTCACTCTGCTCTTTTGTTTCGTTGGTCTCATGTTCCTTTGCTGCACCATTTCTCTGTATGTCAGAGACGAGTTTAGTTGTAAACATCCAGAGTTGTGGTTATCGATCCGATCCATTTTCGACAACATAGTCTATAGATTATCGCTGATCATTATCCACATTCGAAGCTAACATATTGATGAGTAAAGTAGAGACAACCAGTTGTGTCCTTGTGGCGGAGACAGGCTGGGCCCGACGTAGATTTTGTGGCTCACTTGCAAGGTGACTTGCCGGTTTGCAGAATCTTTTGAAAATGCATTGGTTAGGACGCATTTCTTTTCAGGGCTGGTGGACCAAGTCCAAAGGGCAGGACGGCCAATGAACAGCTAGGCCCACAGATTGTTCTCTTCTTCTTTACCGGACAAAATCATGGTTATCGTGTCTATCAAAGAATCTTGGCAGGGATTCAGGTATGTTACTTTTCTTTTTATGGAGGAGTGATGGGTACCTGAGATTAGTATACGATGCTTAGCGATTCAGATACCTCAGCTCTAGACATGAGCAGAAGAAGACAGACATGGAGAATATGATGCCCTTCATTCCTGACTTTCCATACTAGGGATCTGATTCTTAATTCCTCGGAAATCTATTCCATACTAGGGCTACCCTTTTCAATTGGGGGGTTGATACTTCTGAGTTATGACTAGGTTCTAGGTCTCATATCTCGTCCACCCGAATATGATTATATTGTCCCTTGTTTAGTCTAATCTTCGTTTATTTCAACCTGAAAGCAGCTTTGGATCAACGACGCTTATTGTTTTTTCCAATTATGGAAACGAAGGTATATTGTGATTGATTTTTTTTAAATGCATCATGTTTATCATGTTATCATACTGCCAATGAAAAACCTTAGTTTTTATTTTTCTTAGATTATGCTAGGTAATAAATGGTAAGTTTTATTCATTCAAATATTCGTATTAGTTTGAAGGTACGATGCCATGGTATGACTGGTGTACGGTGTACCCAATCATTTCTTGTGATGTGACGAGTAAACGAACACCTAGATGATAATGTATTGCGGAAGGCGGTAATGAAACTCTGATAGTTAAATGCCCTATGAAGTTACGAGTACAGTTTGGACATGTTTATGGTTAGGTTGTATTGTTGTACACTTGTACTCGATCGTCTCCATTGTTTGTTTACAAATGTTTATATTTTTCTACCCGGAGCCTTTTATTAGATGTAAACAAATGATTGAAACACATAGAATAGTACAAGAATCTATGCATTAGTACTCCTTTTAAAAATGGGATTTCTAGTCAAATATAATAATCTCCTTATTCATCAACTTTTAGCATGGAATATTTTGCGTATTTATGGGGCATACAACGTGAGGTGAAAACACCTAAATGAACATTATGCCAAAACTTTATCAAGGATAGAATTTGGTCCTATGGTTTCATTGCAAACTAAATGGAAGAAATTACCATCGAGGCAATCATACCTTGTAGACTTGTAGTCTCGTACCATAATATTTAGGAGGGTTATCGATGTTATTTGCAGGGGTGTCTAAGGCCACGGGCTTGGGAACCGGGCCTCCGCTTTTGGTCACTGTATTATAAGCTTTTATTAGTGAAATTCAATACAAATCTCGAAGTATAATATACTTGTGTATTCATTTTGGGGCCTCATTTTCCCGTATCGCACTGGGTCTCCTTTTATTTTAAGACGCCCCTGCTCAAACCCCTTAACAAACTCCTTACACATTCTGTAAGTTTTTGTTGCTCCTATGTTCAGCTGCGCAGATAAAACCAACAGAGAAATCCAAAATAAGATTACATTCTGAGTAACCCTATTTAAGTTTTTTGACAACATAATCTGGAATAAAGTTTCGGAAACCTGGATTAAAGTTTCGGAAATCTGGAATAAAGTTCAGATTTCTGTGAAATAAAATTTGAGAAATCTAGAATAAAGTCATTAGTTGTCAAACTTTCAAGCGTAAAAATTAAAACTTCAATTAAATTTATGACACTTTAAAGTACACAACCAGGAACTTCAATTGATTTATTTTTCAATCACAGTACGTTACTTTTTTTCAATTCTACGCAGCATTTTACTCTCAAGTTATGAAACTTCAACTCAATTTTTGAAACTTTAAATTACACAACCACAAACTTCATATTTATATAACTTCAATAGTAATAATTGAAACTTTTTCATGCAAAGTAAAACTTTAAGAATCAAATTCCATAAAGTTGACATTCAACTTCAGTGGAAGTTTAAAACTTTTTCAACTCAAATAAAAAATACTATGAATCAGGAAGAAGAAAGGAAGAAAACCTAAAGTAAGAATTAAAGTGATTAAACATAGGATGCATAAAGAAAACCCTAATTCTTGATTTATGAAAGCCTATATTACAATAACAGTAACAATCTGGATTTTTACAATAACATGCAAAGTTTGGTTCATCCCTTTTATATTCATAATAACAGTATTTGGTTTCCTTCTTTAAATTATAATCAACAAAGAGGATACTTAATGGATGAAAATTGACATGCAAAAAAACGGAAAAGATGAAGATATCAAATCAACTTACTGTTTTCAACTTCAACAATCTCCATACTCCGTTAAGCAATGAAGACGACGCTGACAACAAAAATGGAATATAAACGGATTTGTGAAGGGAAGAAGAAGGGATGATTTGCCAAAGGAAGAAGATGACGCTGACAACAATGAAGTGAAGACGACGCTGACAACAATCCAAAGGAAGAAGATGAAGACGACGCTGAAATTATTTAGAGGAATGAATTTGTTTTTTTAATGAAGAAAGAAGATGAAAGAAAGAAGGGAAAGAAAGGATCGGAAGAGAGAAGGAAAAAAAAAGATGAATGATGAAGTGAAGAGGAAGGGTTTGTAATTAGATGGGATTATAGAGGTAGTAATTATTGCAACGTAATCAGTCTTGGTAGAATAAACAGGATGTTCCCTATAATTGGCTGATTCTTTTTTTTTTCCATCAAAACCCTCTAATCTCAACCATTGGATTTGCCTAATCCAAAGGCTCAAAATAGGACTTAGGGACTTACACTAAGAGGTGGGCTCATTTGAACT
>JAYMSF010001013.1:0-13121 GCA_036897335.1 Silene vulgaris | reverse complement strand
TTCAGTTCACTTCAGCTCAAATAAGTTCAGTTCAGCTCTATTCAGCCGAAAAGAACAGGGCCTTATTTTCATTCCTTTTTTTTTTAAAGAGTATTAATTAATTTTTTATTTTTTTTAAATGTGTGACCGGACAAACAAGTAGCCGGTTACCTGGTGCATTGTGAGATAAATGACGTCAAACATGGGATTTTTCCCAGTTAAACGCTAGGATGGATTAATATGGGAAGAGGAGGCTTATGATGGATTATTCACATAAAATAACCCTTTTTTTTTGGTTAAGTGATTTGTATTTTAATTTGTATTTTTTTTTTGCTATTTTAGTAATTCAAACTATTTTTTTTCTTTTTAATTTTAGGACTCGGACTTAGAGTCAGATGAGGGTGGTCTTGACGTCAAGACCTGCCGGTGGTGGAAGTGAGGCGGCGGTGAGGGTGGTAGATGGTGGTTGACCGGTGGTAGTTAGAGTGAGAAAAGAGTAAAGGAAGGAGAGAGTGAATGAAAGGAGGGTATTAAAGTGAAATCATTAAAATAAAAGGGGTATTATGGTAATTTACGCCCATAAAAGAGTAAAACTTGTACATGAATAAGCACACCCTTTTTTTAAGGACAAAGAGTATCACTCTTAGGAAATACTGGGTAAACACAAATATGTAAATATCCGGTGCTACTTCCTCCATCTCGATCATTTGTAACTTTTGATTAAAATTAAAATATTCCTCATAGAGCTAACCGAACTTAAATGAATCAAACTAAACAAAAATAAATCCAAACAAAATTGAATAAAATTAAACTGAGCTAAACGAAGTTATTAAATGCCGCTAATAAACTACTCCGAAATCCGAATAAAGTAACAAAATTCAACCTTAACCAGTTAACCCCATGTTGAGTGGGACACTGAAAGACGTTACCAATAGCATTAACAACTCTTTTTTTTATAATCAAAATTACCAAATCAAATCAAATCAATCCAAAATCACACTATTAACTAACCCAACGCAATCATCTCTGGCTTACATTATACACACAACACAACCAAACTAAACAAAAACAAAATATAAATGAAATAATAATAATAATGAAAAATAATCTACGCCTACGACGACCACCATTTTCATCATCATCATATCATCCATAATATTGAAAACAAAAATCCCCAATTTGCTAGGGTTTGTTCATAATTGATTGATAAATAAAGTTGAAGAATTGAATTAGGGATTAAAAATGGCGCAATCAGGTAGAATGATTGGAGAATATATGGTAGGAAAACAAATAGGAAGTGGATCATTTTCAGTAGTATGGCATGCGCGTCATCGAATTCATGGTACTGAAGTTGCAATCAAAGAGATTTCTATGTCGCGATTGAATAAGAAGCTTCAAGAAAGCTTATTATCTGAGATTTTCATTCTTAAGCAGATTGTTCATCCTAATATTATTCGTTTGCATGAAATTATTGAGGTATTTTCTTCAATTTACTTCTTTTGATTCCGCTTTTATTCATTTTTAGCAAGGTTTTGTGTTTTCTGATTCGTAGTTTAGTAGTTTGATTTCAGACTGTTAGCTTAAGCCGATATCTCTTCATGTTATGTGGTAAATAATTGAATTAAGATCGTCTCCATTTCGTAATTAATGGTGTAGAATGGATTAGGTGATGGGGAGGGGAGGAAATAAATTTGCCAAAGATTAAATCCCGGCCGTTGAGTAGGAAATGGAGAGAAAGAAATGGGGAGGGGAGGGGAGGGAATAAACTTGCCAAAGATTAAATCCCGGCCGTTGAGTAGGAAATGGAGAGAAAGAAATGGAGACTTTGACATATGTTTGGTTAATTAACGGCCGTGAGCGGTGAGGAGGGGAGGAATTGTTTAGGTTAGGAGTAAGATAAATTCTATTTTGAGATGGTGTAATAATAAGTTTGTTATGAGACCGACCCAAATGATGGGTAGTTATTGTTTGTAAGAAGTTTTGAGTGTTTTGGGTTTAGATAGATTGTTATGAGAAGGAGCCGAATTTAGTGAGGTTACCTTTGGTTATTAATAGAAATGATGCATTTTTTTAGTAGTGGATAAATGTTAAAGGTTGTCCTGTATTGTGGATATATACTGGCAGCATTGATGCAACATTTATTCCAAAATTTCTGCCCTACCTAGAAGAGCTAAGCTGGTGTATTTGTGGGTTCGACGTTAGTCAATGTCTTATTGCATCCCTACCTTTAGCGAGCTTCCTACATAAGCTCTAGCAAACACTCATATCTATGAATGATTTGTTGGGTACGAAAGATTATGTTTGCTGTTCCTTCCATTGAGCTTCATAGGATGCTAGAAACATATACATAACGTAGTGTTTCAGCACATTCTGTATCAACGTATCTCTTAAGCCCTCATTGTTGCTATGATTGGAAATACTTTGACAATGTATTTGAGTAGACTAGTTGACAGTTTGGTTAAGTATTCTGTTATTTAGGAAAAGGTCTCCGGGTCTACCATTTAGACACTCGCCACTCAGTATTCTTGTATGTATGAAATTTAGCTATCACTATGCTCTTTCTGCTATAGTGACTGAAATTAATAGACAGCTGTAAGTTGAGTAGAATAGCTATTGTGCTTGGTAAGTAGAAGACTAAGATAAGCACATTCTTATATGCAGCTAGAACGAAAGAGTGTTAAAAGTAATCCAGTAATCTAAAGGGCATTTGTGGTTAGTTAGCAGTCTTTTAGGTGAAATAGATTTCATCACACAATTTTTGACTTTCCATTTGATTGTAAGAAGAGGCTCTTAAAGCTCGTTTTCACATCTGAAATTTTACTCCTTATGATTTAGAAAGATTCGCCATATCAAGAATGACGCAATAACTAAGGAAACCAATAAAAAAATGAATATATAAGTCCTTGGTTGAGGTCAAGATAAACTTTTTTGTAACTAAAGGTTAACTCATAAAGAAATTCTAAGTCCTTACAAATCAAGTCGAAGGGGGGAAAAATGTAAGTCTTGCTGACTCGGAGGAAGTACTTACATAGTTACATCACCAACTTTTCATTTTTACAAACAAAATTTTGAATGCAAATGGAATTACTAGCTTGGTAGTGCTGTTCTCTTTGGCTTGTTAATGTGTCGTGGACATGTGGTATTGGAAAAAGGATACACGCTCAAAAGTATTTTTTTCATATTCTTGGTTTATTTCTTCCCACCCTTCCCTAATCCCTACTCCGATGTGCTTTATTTGTGGTTGTTTGCTTTGGGTATGTGTTTGATTTATGTTATAACATGGCTATTAGGTTCCTGGGAAGGTACATCTTGTATTGGAATACTGCCGTGGAGGTGATCTTTTCATTTACATACAACGCCATGGCAGAGTCCCAGAGGCTACTGCAAAACATTTTATGCTACAGCTAGGTACTTCCTGAGTTCCTGCTATCTGCTTACTTCATTTATTGTTGAAGACAAGATGTCCTTAGCTGGAATTTTTCTCTTGTAGCTGCTGGTTTGAAGGTTCTCCGAGAAAATAATCTTATACATCGAGACTTGAAACCCCAGGTGTGCATGTGTTTGTGTTTTTCTTTTGTTATGATATTTCGATATCTACATTATGTAATCGTGACATGAATAGGTAATAGTTGTTTCATTTATGGTCTATTACAAGGCTTGGATTATGAGTTTTGATAATGGAACCAATTTTTTTCCTGCTCAAGTCTTAGCTTGTATAAGCTATAAGGAGATGAAACTTTAGTCTAGCTGTGCGTTGTTGTTGCTGTAGCTGAACCATATTGGAAAGAAGGGTATTCCTTTGTATTTTGGTTTGCAACTACTTTGAATGTGATTTAAATTAGACTAGATACCCCACCATCTTTTACACGGTTCTTCAATCAGCGTATTTCCAGAAATGCCAGCAACAGCTACTCCTATTATTTTTATGGCAGTATAAGTGATATTTGGCATTTTACGTATGGCGTATTGGCGTGTCACTGTGCACCTCACCACTACCCAAACTGGAGTGATAGTAGGCTGCTTTGAAAATCTCATTTCTGAAATTAGAAAAAGTTGTTAAAACTTCAGAGCAACAGATTTTAGTTTGTGGGAGTAAAATTTAAATGTCATTTGAAAGCCTAAACTGCTTCCTGTCATTGGTTGTTGGACGTTACCCTCGTGCCTCAAGGGCTCCCTCAAACTGCAGGATAAGGGGGAGCTGTATCGCAGCCATACCCCTGAATTGGCAACACACACAGACGTATAACCTATAGTGAAAATTGCATTAAAAATTGTATCAAATGAGGGGTACATCTAAAATATAAGGCATCCAGAACAAAAGAATAATGGGTCTGCATCGAAGTGATTGATGCCATCTTTATGTCTATTTTCTTGTATATTTGGGCGGTTGCTGCACGTGAGCTTATATTTCTAGCCATGAAAAGCAATATAGCCAGTTCAAAACTTTAAAACTTAAAGTGGAAACCGTAGCTAATTTGAACGAGTCTTTTTAAACAAACCTGAACCTCTGCTGCTTTTATGTCTCTGACTTCATGTGTCATGATCAATTTACTTCCTGATTGCTATATTTGAAGATAAGGAGAGAGTAATGAATCAGATTTTAACTGATAATGGAAAAAAATGACGCGTTCAACTGAAGCTCTGATGGTGCCCCTTAAACTGGAGAGAGAGTTCTTATTGCGGAATACTGCGCTTGGAAGTGTGAGAAGGAACTTGGGTGTTAGAGTTGTATTTGTTGTTGGCCCTTGTGCTATATATGATCATGTGGTGAGGTCAACATAACTCATTGTAGGGTTAATTTGAGTCAACATGGTAAATAAATAAATTGAATCTATCATCTTCAATAAAAAGAAAAACAATCTTGTTTTCTTTATGATTTTCAAGAAAAGAAAAATTGTCATGTTCTCTCTCCATGTGTGTGTCTCTCTATGCTACAAATACAATGATGTAACAGTAGATTTTTTTACCTTAAAATAAGTCGCTCGGTTCTATGCTTGTATTCTTGGAACAATTGTTAAATTTTCTATTGCTTGTGCTACAGAATCTACTTCTGTCCACAAATGACAGTAGCTCAGTCTTGAAGATTGCAGATTTTGGATTTGCAAGGTAAAGGTTCATTCCAATTTGGTTGATTGAGCATGTTCTTTTTCCCTTTTAACTCCTGTAGTTTTTTTTTATTGTTCTTGGGCGCAAAATCTGCAAAGAAGCTTTCTAGTAATTCTTGTAAAAAAAACCTTTCGTAAAATTTTCTGCAAGCGACTACCTTTCAGAAACATCTTAGTAGGCTACAAGTCTAAAAGGACTACAACCACTATTTGACAAGTTTAGGCCACTTTATCCATATGTTGCCTTTAATTGAAACCATGATTACCATTTGATATTTTGATCTTTAATTTCCGATGTAATGATCAAATGTAGCTTAATTGTTGCACGAATGTCCTCTAGGAATTCTTTAGTTGTAATTGAAATTTTGCCTACCCTGAGGGTCATTATAGAACTAAGTCTTGATGGTGGCTGTCCAAATTTTCTGCGGTTTTTGTTTTTAAGTTTAAATGTAGTGTGGCGGTCAACACAAGGTTTCTTTGCTTGATGCCTTGATACGAGATTATTTGCACATTGCAAATATGTTCAGGCAATAACAGATGTTGGTTATAATGTAGAGGGAAACAAGTTGAATTGTAGATCTCTTGTATAATATGTTGCTATCTAAACCAACATACCAAAATTAACTTATATTTTAACTGTAGCTATATAATAATTAATCTGTAGGGTGTGTTATCGTGTAAATTATAGCACTCAAAAGAATGCTATGCTGCTCTTCCTTTGCTACAAATACACATCACACATAGATACATTCAGCCATCAATGTGTTGGACATGATTTGCCTTTTTTCTTTTCTTGCTTTTGGCCTAAAATCAAGTGTCAAACTTCCATATTTGTTGATCCCATGAATACTATGAGAAAAATGAAGATTCTGAGCAACATCAATAAATCATATCGAAACTACTTCCTTCCTTCCTTCCTTCCTTTTGGTCGTAAGTAGTAGACGGTATCAGTGAACAATGCTCCCTAGCTACCATGAGTACTTTTTCCTGGAAATAAAATGCTGTTCACACTGAAACATGTGACTCTAGTTTGTTTCACAACCATAAATTAGGAATCTTGATGTGTAAGTGTTAGGCTTACTTGAGCCATATTTGTTGAATAATATAGGTAAGTTATGGTTGAATGGCAAATGTGGCATCATCAAGATGAAAATTGGACTCTTGACATTTAAGATGCTAGGCTTTAACTGAACCTTATTTTTTAAATATGAATGGTAATTGAAGGTTGAATGACATTTCTGACCATTTACATGGTGGGGTTTATGTTGGCTGAAGTTAACATTGTGATAATATTATGTTCTAAGATGCGATTGTTGTCACAAAATTGTTTGAAGATGATTTTTGGTAAAAACCAATGATTAAACGATCTAGTGTAGGCTGCTTCGGGCCTGGGGCATGGGGTTTGGGATTTTGATATTTATGATCAACTGTTTAAGCTTGAGTCTCCTCTCTTCACAGATCTCTGCAGCCTAGGGGGCTTGCTGAGACACTCTGTGGCTCTCCACTGTACATGGCTCCTGAAATAATGCAGC
Organism: Silene vulgaris; assembly: GCA_036897335.1. Taxonomy (NCBI): domain Eukaryota; kingdom Viridiplantae; phylum Streptophyta; class Magnoliopsida; order Caryophyllales; family Caryophyllaceae; genus Silene; species Silene vulgaris. The sequence continues at coordinate 6,505 of JAYMSF010001013.1, read as the reverse complement.
TGCAGAAATATGATGCCAAGGTGATTCTCCATGTTTTGCTTGCTTGTTTTTGTCATCTAAGTGCTACAGCCTACTTATCTCTTTTTTTCTGAATTGAATATGCAGGCAGATCTCTGGAGTGTTGGTACGATTCTGTATCAACTAGTAACTGGAAAAACCCCTTTTACTGGAAACAATCAAATTCAGGTTATTATACTTATTTTTTTAAATATAAAATGTGTTGCTTAAGTTGTTGGGCTTTCTATTGAAATTATTTTTTATTTATTAATTGAGGTCAATGTGTAACTCATTATCTAATATTCTGCAGCTGCTCCAGAATATTATCAAAGCCACGGAACTGCGTTTTCCGCCAGATCTGAAAGATTTATCTGCTGAATGTGTAGATTTGTGTCAGAAGCTGTTGCGTCGTAATCCTGGTAACTCAATTAGGGCAGTGAATTCCGAATTTAACAGTAAACCTGTCGCTCAGTAACCCATTTATAACTATTAAACAGATAACTCTTGGTACTGTGAGTATGACTCTTAGGCTTTTAAAGTGTAGCATTTCAAGTTACTATTAGTAATAAGTAGTAATAACGTACTACTGAAGCCAGATTAGAGCTTGCTGTTTACCTGAAAACATTTTCTTGCTGTAAGTTGGTACCATGATACAAAAATGCCCCCGTTGAGTAACGAAATTGTGGTCATAACAATCAATATTTCAAAAAATAACGCCGATTCTTAAATGATATTTCTAGCTTCAAGCAATTTAACCTATACTCTATTACATTCTTAAAGAGAACAACGGGATTGTAAATTTGCAAATAATGCATGAGTATAAAAGAGGTTGCACGTAATAGCATAGACTACTAGAATCAACTCAGAATGCAGATTTCAAGTAGTCGAGAAAAGATGCATTTGGTAATTTTTTGAAATAGCATCCGCATCTTCTGCGACCTGTGGCGTTATAATAGTGATGTCGCAATACCACAGCCAAATCCGATACAATTTTGGCTGTACAATGACTGGTAAATATTTCGGGTGTATTATGCAGCTCTATCTGTTAATGTTGTTAAAATGAGGATCTGATCTGGTAGATTATTTCTAGTTCAAATTGATCTAAAACTATACCACTACCTTAATTACGAATATAGGAAATATTTTTGTGCATGGTTCCATGGATTCTGCATGCCGTAATTTTGCTTCTCTGATCTCCCTTTTTTGCTTGTATTGCAGTCGAACGGCTAACCTTTGACGAATTCTTTAATCACCCTTATCTGTATCGGCATCAGCAAAATGAAATATCTAGGTGAAATTAAAATAACAAAAAAAAACTGTTGTTTCCGTCCTTGAATCTTGAGGTGTAATCCTTTATAGTTAATACCATATTTTCTGTTGCATGTAGGGGAAGAACAACACCGAGAAGAGTAGATAGTCGCTCAGTGTCTGATGATCTCATGAAGAACCGGGAGGAAAGTTCTTCAGATGATTGTTTTCCGTTTTTGCTGGATGATGACTCTAGTGGTCCTGATGGGAGTCCATCTTTTCTGGGGAGGAAATCGTCTATGAATTCTTCTCATGGGTTCTCTCCTGATTTAAGGAAAGAAGCACCATCTAGCACCATGAAATACGTTGACAATTCATCTAGCCGTACCAATATATCCCAGAGGATGCAAACTAGTGGTTTTAGAATAGACAACAGCAGACCTACAGATTATGTTGCACGTCCACTTATTTCTAAGGAGCAGAGACCGGTGAGCTCTCATTCAAGAGGTATCACAGATTTCTCTTGTGATCATCATGTTATGTACTCCAATCTAATAAATGTTGAATGTCTTGTCAACATTTTCGCTCATTCATTTTTTTTCATTAATATGCAGTTATGGACTTTTCGGAGTTCATTGATCAAGATTATGTTCTCGTCTCAGGACCTCCTTTGGATACTTCATCCTCGTCTACTAATATGTCGAAGCCAAGTGTATCTCCAACCAAGCCCAGTTATCCACTTCCAGCATCTTCGGGTCTTGGCACAAGATCGTCCGCTCCCGTGCCAATTGTTGGGCAATCAACCAGAAATGTGTACTACGTAGGAAGCTTAGAAAGTCAATGTTCAGCTCCTTCTGGAACCTCACAAGGGTCCTTGGACGCTGCAGATGTCTTGGAGCAACCATCAAATGACTTCACGACGAGGCTTAGGTCACTGCAGGAGTGTGCAACTAGCATCAAGGAACTGACAAATGACATGGTTCGTTCAAGTTTTTATGATAGATTCTAATTTAACTAAACGATACTCCTTCCATCCCATTTATATCCTCCCCCATTTGACTTATTGTTCAAATGATTTCAACTTTGACAATTAGCTTCAAATTCTTATGTAGATATACAATGTATTGTTTCATTGAAGGTGTTTGTGTTGTTTGCTTCTTTGTAGATTGAAGCTGCTAGGCATCTTGAAGCATTTTCCATTCAGCTAGTTGTTCTTGCGGTGTGGAAGCAGGCACTGCACATTTGCCATACTCAGGCAGTATCCTCCACTGATGGAAGTCCCTCACCAGATATTTTAAAGTTCAAAGGTAGCATAAACAAGATGGACATTAGTCCAGACTTTCGTGAAGGTCTTGATGCTGTTACCTCCCAAGCACTTGAGGATGTATCTGCTGAGATCAAGAGGGAATTTCTCAGCGAAGTAGGGCATGCTGAGGAACTAGCAAAGTTTGTGGAGCCAGGTATGTGTTGCTTTCGGTGCTTTAAAGATTGATGCTTTCTATCTTAATTTTTTTTGCCAGATAGGTCACATGCATTCGTGCCTTACAATTGAAAAAAAGCGATTGCATCGCTGATTGCCTTGCATTTTTTTTTGGGGCAATAAATCATTTATAAATATGGAATTATGGTTGCTGCCTGCTCAAAATGCTTGTCCTTCACAAATTTGTTAAAAGTTTAGCAACCAGTAGCTGGTTAGATAGCATCCAGCTTTCATCTTGGGAAGTATGTGTTTGGCCCAAAGTATTTCTCCACTACATAATCACAAGTCTAAGAGTAGTGTCTAAAGAGAAGTTGAAAATCATAAGTGAACTTGAGTGCTAGAAATTGGCGCTTCTCCTTATACTTATTTTATTCAGTGTTTGGCCCAACATCTAAAACTATTCCTCAACTAAAGTTTCCACCTAAGGCTTTCTGTTTCTGGTTTTGCGTTTGTTTGTTTAAGTGGATTGGAATTTGTATTGGGTTGCTGTCCGAGGAGTGTATGGATATTGGTCTGTTCTCTGCTGACGGTGTATTTATTATTGGAAAGCATCGGAGGCTCTCGACTCCAGTGTAGTAATCAAGGTTTAAAGAGTCTTGTGAAGTTTCATTTTGGCAAGTACGGCAATACAAACTTTAAGAATCTAGGTGATGGTTGGACCCCCCTTCCTTTCCGAATTAATTTGTTTGTACATATGCGTGTGTGCACTTGAGTGTGAATCAATTGTTCATTCCATCTTAATTCAAGTCATTTAGCTAGTAGCTGGTCCTTCCATTTTCTCACTTGAACACTTACCCTGATTTCAGGTAATGAGGAAATGCCGGATGCCATGGAAACCATATATCAGTCTGCTCTTGCACTAGGCAGACATGGTGCGGTAAGTTTTCTGCCTTTGCTGTTTCCGTCCCGTCTTGAGTGCGTATCCAGAAGGAATGCCTTTTTTCTTGATGATAGTATTTGTTTCAATGTTTAACATCTCTTGGGTGTATACTATTGAGTCAAAGTGAAAGAGAAAAACTTGAATAATCATTAAGCTCACTAGAAAAGCTCACCCTGAATGATTTATTTCATTTGGTGTTGATCAATCATCACTCAACTTTCAGCGTACTTCAAAATATCTCTTCTGTGGTACCTTTTATAACTTGAAAACCTTGATTATAATTGGTACTTGAGAAAACCCAAGAAAAGCTAAGTTCCCAAACTAGCGACAACAACATTATTCAGGCATGTTCGACTCTCAAAGGCTCTTATGTTTGATGATGTTGAGGGAATTCTGCTGTATGTGGCCTTCCTATATCCCCACAGTAGTATATTAGAGTTCTTGTGTCGCAAAATGGAGTCATGACAAGTCCGGTGCTTAAGGAAACTCAATTGTTAATACAACTTCTGCATCCTCAGAGGGTCCTACAATCAGCCAGTAATAGTCATACATTGTTGACAGGTTGATGAGCTGATGGGGGACATGGAAAGCGCAGCTTCCTCATACTCAAAAGCTGTACGCCTGTTAATCTTCCTCCTTGTTGAAGCACCATCGTTAATACTAAATCCTCCATTCTCTCTAACTAACTCAGATCGCTTTAGGCTTCGAAACTACATTAACATATTAAATGATAGGCAAGGCATTTCAAGGTCTCAGAGGCTGGCTGTCTTTAAGCCCGAGGAGTAGTCACGCCCGTCCACCTTGGTTTAACTGTGTGCTTCTAACATGACTTCCATCAGTCTACCCGGTTTTTTTCTTCTTTTTTAAAATTTGTATATTATATTTGTTTGATTGTACAGTTACATTCTTTTGGGTGACTCTTGGTTGTTGACTGAAGTAGACATGATTGTGTATTTGTGTTTGCTTTGTTGGCTGTACTTTTATCAATATATTTTATTCATCAATGGGAAAGTAAATCTTTTCTCAGAAAATTGTTCTGTTCAAAGCTTTTTTTTTGGTTGATCTCATTTTAAAGCGATTTCCGTGTCGTGGAGCATTGTCTAGTGTGGTCACAGACTCACAGTAGAGATGGAAGTGGGTCGTGCCTCATACCGGCCTGGGTTAGGCACGGTATTTTTCTCCCCCGGCGTGCCAAAAAGTATTGTGCCCAGGTGGGCCGTGCCGTATCTGGGCTAGGCACTGTGTTTTTCTTATCAAACTTGGCCAGGCTTAGCCCATGGCGTGCCGTGTCGTGCTGGTGGTGTTAATCCCGTGACATGCTAAAATGAGCCATGGGACGTGTTGAGGCGTGCTAGCTCAACGGTCTGCGTGCCACTTCCTTCTTTAGGCCACAGGAAGAATAAAATAACACTCCAATTTGGTATGAATGCACTTGAAATGTCTCAAAATCCGCAGTGGTTTCAATATGACCCAAGAGTCCAAGACCAGACGCGGACTCGTTGGCGCAAGTCTTTATGACCCAGTTTGCCGTATTAGATCCTCAAGACCAGACGTGGACTCGTTGACTCAGAAGCCAGAACTGTAATAAACCACATTCACCCTCAATAAATCGGGACCGGAAAGGACATAATCCAGCATGGATACATGATTTCACTCCCGTCAAAAGAAGTGGGGAGGGGAGTCGGGTTTTGGGACCTCAGAATACACAAACCCATTTATTGCATTCAGTGTATGTTTACTGGATTATTGCCTGTGGTTGAACCGCCCGCAGAATGCCGCGACATTGTCACTGTCAATTACTGTAATGTTCTGAGTTCTCTCTCCTAATACTAGCCCTTCATTGCAAACCATCCTATTTTTTTTGGTTTATCTAAGATGCAAAGTCTTCACAATATAAAGATGCGAGGAGACTCGGACTTAAGACCTATTGTCTGAGGAGACCCGGACTTGAGATCTATTGATGGCTTTTATCCGTTCTCCTGCAGTATTCAGACTGCCAAACCCTGCCGTGACGTTTCAACGGAAACAAACCAAACATGCATCATAAAAAAATTCTCTGTGGACTATTAAACATTCTGCAGCAAGTCAAACATGGCAACTTATCCTCCCATGCTATAAAAACTACCAAAATCTGCTCAAAACAATTTCTGTATCCTGTTTAACCATGAAAAACCTGCATGTCATATTCATCTTCATTTTCCTGCTATCTTCTTTAACTTCAGTTTTAGCAGGAAACATTCTCGCTCGAGGCTCTTCATTAACGGCCGAAAGCACTTCAAAATCAAACTTTCTTACTTCTCTTGATAATACATTCACTTGTGGGTTCTACTCCTTTGCAGAAAATGCATACTGGTTTTCAGTTTGGTACACTAACTCGAACTTGAAAACTGTTATCTGGACGGCTAACCGGGACAACCCGGTTAACCGCCTCAAGTCGAGTCTTACTCTAAGGAAAGATGGTTCAATGGTCTTGACTGACTTTGATGGATCGATAACCTGGGAAACTAATACAACTTCAGCTAAGGTTGATAAAGCTGAGCTGCTTAATTCCGGGAATTTTGTGATCAAAGGTATAAAGGGTAATATTTTATGGCAAAGTTTTGATTTTCCTACTCATACTTTACTTCCTACTCAACTTATAACCAAGAAGAAAGCATTGGTCTCTAACCTTGGTCCGAAAAATTTTGGTTCCGGGTATTTTAATTTCTTTTTTGATAGTGATAATGTGCTCAAAATGATGTATGATGGTCCTGAAATTAGTAGCATTTATTGGCCGAATGTTAACGCGCCTAATGTGTTTGCTAATGGGAGAACAAATTATAATAGTAGTAGAATCGCGTCTTTAGATAAGACGGGTCGATTTAATTCCAGTGATCAAATGCAGTTTACAACAACTGATG
>JAYMSF010001012.1:0-13125 GCA_036897335.1 Silene vulgaris | reverse complement strand
TGTGTGCCTATGACCTTTAATCGGAATAGACTGGCCATTTCCAACTAATATACCTTTATCACTACTCGAATTAACATAAGACAAGAAAATACATTCGTTTGTCATCATGTGAGATGTCGCCTGATGTCCCTGTACCAATTTCCGTTAGCCGCTTCAATATTCGTATCGGATGGCGAATTTTCAGCAATGTAGGCCTGGGCCGGGGAGTGTATGCGGGGCGAGGAGGACCCTTAGGTCAAGGCCACCCACCGTAGCTAGAAGTTGTGGGGTAGGATCACGGAGGATATGACCATGGAGACAACCCCAAAGGCCATCCACGATACCAAGGCCACGGGATAGGGTCCATTGGAGGAGCTGTTGTCGTGACAGAGCCTAGAGGCACCCCCGGACGCGGAATCACTTTGTTTCCCTCATTTGCCTCCCTCTTGATGTGTTTTGCATCTCATATGTAATTCAATGACGTGTTATCTGTTATAGTCAATGCAAAATATTAACTCGTTGAACACATTTGCATGAGAAAACAAAGTAAATAATTTTGTACAAATAGTAAATTCAAACATATTTTGATCTAATCAGAATTGGACCCATATAGATATATCGTTCAATATTATTTTACCCTAATTTGGTGCTGTCCTCAAGAGTCAAACTTATCTTGTGTAGGAGTGGGCCAATGAATAACCCTAACGATTATCGAGCTACTTCGGGTAAAGATATTTTTAGTTACTCAATTTTTGGTATGAATAATTTCGAAATAGGACATTTTTGAATATAGAGTTACAACGAACTACATTACTAAAACGTTAGACCAAATCATTTACGAATCATATATTTAAGAATCTAATCATCTCAATCTACCAACTCAAGTCAAATATAAACGATGTCGGGCCAAACTTGTTAAATCAAGTCAATTTCAATGAGCAATTCTTAACCTAACCACGAGCTGGGTCGGGCTTGACCTTGCCAGGGCCAGGGTTGGTTGGTCGAACACTAACTCCACCCTAATAGAGCTGCGTGGCGTGCAAGTTAAACCGTGTTAAGCTCGGGTCGAGGGTAGGTCGATCGAACTCCAAACTACTCGTAGTTATGAAAAAAACCAAGCAGACCTACCTAGGACCTGGGTCATACGCATGTCGGAACCTAATTAGGGACCAAATCAAGTTGTTGGGTAGGTCAAGCCGGTCCGACCTTTGGACCAATTCCAGACCTACCTACCTGGGATCTGAGACACGGGTCATGACATGAAACATGTCCGATCTAAATTGGGGACCGGATCAAGCGGATCGGGCCGAACCGGCTTTTGGGCCACCTATACATGTGCATTCCCAAATAATAATGCCGTACAAGACAAGACAAGGGATGCAATTAATAAAAAAAGAGAAGATAGAGACCTTGATTGCATTGAAGAGACATACATGTTCCAGGACGTTTGGCGCTTTTACATGTGGCGGGAATCTACCTAACTGTATACGAGTATCACTCTACACCCCTTCTTATTGGTACACTCCTACTCTGACTTGCTAACTCGTGACAACTACAACAACAACAATAATTCCTATTAATTCCGTCTCAAGTTCAAGACGGGTTAAATATCATCTTTACGTCTGTTTTTCAGACCTCAGTTAAATTGTTCTTACACTCTTGATCCTCTTTAAAAGCACAAACCTTTTTTATTGTTCTGACAGGCTGCAGGGTTGCATCATATTACCCACAAAGTATATTCCCTTTATTTAATTGTTTCATTAGAATCTTAGATTCATAACATAATTTTGACAAAATTTTACAGCTATTAATCCAGGAAGACTCCAATGTTTGTTATGATTTTGTCTATTCAATTATTGGGTTTTTTCTGATCTCCTATTGCATCTCAAATCTTGAGTTTTTTCAATTAAAGTCGGTGTCATACCCATATAAATTGTGTTCAATTTCATAAAGTTTTGTTAAATTAACAAAAAAAATTTTTGTTAATTTTTAGATCAATTGTGGGATTTGAGCCAAGTTTTTTCTGTATAGATTTGGGAAAGGTATGTTCTTAATTTGTTGATGAATACATTATTTGATTTGTGATTCTGATACCCAATTAAAAATTGGGTCTTTGGTCTTTGGTTGAAGATTTCGTAGATACTGTATCTTTGTTTAATTAATGGCATGTTATCAATCTGCATATCTCTCTTGTAAACCGTCACAAGCTTGTGACCTCTCACGACCCTATTCATGTAACTGATGTGTAAGTGTAATTATACAGTTGCCTACTCAAAAAGCTGTGATCTTTTGTAGCATTATGGATATTTATTGAGTGAAACCGAGATTACAAAATTATTGACGTGTTGAAACCAATTCCATACGTTTGTTCAATATATGTGAGGCGTATTTTTAATTTAAACCGTTTATTCAATATACGTTTGATTTAAGGTATGATGTAATATGTAATGCATAATTGCATATGAAATATTTCCAGTCTCAGTATCCAACAAAGATTTGATCTGATCTTTGATGTAGAGTGCAGATATCTGGTAGTTAATTGTGTTTGTTTATTGTGGAGTATCTCTCCGTCCCAATCATTTGTTTACCTTTTACTCGTATATTCTTTGTGATAGTAGTTTCACCAAACGTAAACAACTGACTTGATCTGATATCTGGTTGTGGAAGGATGGTTAATCAATGTTTGATCGATTTTTAAATGGAAATTCAGGGTAAAGACGAAGAATAGTGTAGCTCAGTGAAAGCAAAGATGAGAGGAGCGGTGTTTGCAGCGCTTGCTGCAACGATGGGCAACTTGTTGCAAGGGTGGGATAATGCAACCATTGCAGGTCACTGAATTTTTTATTCTTTTTGCTGGTTGTATTATTTGAAACTTTGATGCATCACACATTCACACCCTTGGATATTCAGTAGTATCTGCTATGTTACTTCGATACTTCATCTTGTTGGCTATGTATCGTGTGTTTGATGGTTAGACATGAGACCCCTACACTTATTTTAGGCCAAAAACATGAAATATTTTGATAGCCATGTCCGACACTCCGAAATTGCATCACATCCTATGGTTGCTGTCTAGTTGAGTTGACTGTAAGAGTACTACTCAATAAAATCCTAAGATTACTTTTTACTCGAAATCTCATATAAGAGGGTATTATGATAAGATTTATCATTAGACTAAACCAGATAATGGGCTAGTTATTCCGTAACTTAAGTTTATATCGAGTTGATAGGTTAATGTGTAGACAATTTAGTTAATATGGGATTGTTTATGTTATATTACTATGAGATGTTTCTCAAGAGGCTTTCTATTCATGATTATAATGCAGGAGCTGTTATCTATATCAAGAGGGAATTCATGCTTGAAAGCCAACCGACCCTGGAAGGGCTTATTGTGGCCATGTCCCTTATTGGAGCCACGGTTATCACAACATTCTCAGGCCCTCTTTCAGATTCTGTTGGACGTCGTCCAATGCTAATCGCCTCATCACTACTATACTTCCTTGGTGGCCTTGTTATGCTATGGTCTCCCAATGTATATATATTACTTTTGGGAAGGCTGTTTGATGGTTTTGGCGTTGGTCTAGCCGTAACACTTGTCCCAGTGTATATATCAGAAACTGCACCACCAGAAATTAGAGGACGGTTAAATACCCTCCCACAGTTCACTGGCTCAGGAGGGATGTTTTTCTCTTATTGCATGGTTTTCGCCATGTCTTTGATGGACGCGCCTAGTTGGAGATTGATGCTCGGTGTTATTTCAATCCCCTCGCTTTTGTATCTTGCATTGACAGTGTTTTACTTGCCAGAATCCCCTAGGTGGCTTGTCAGCAAGGGGAAGATGGAAGAGGCTAAGAAAGTCCTGCAAAACTTACGTGGCAGAGAAGATGTCACCGGTTAGTATATCGAACATTTGGACATTGCTGCAGATGACGTAGATTTGTTTAAATGTTTCATCAGCTTATTTGATCTATGTAGATCACTAACTAGCTATTGACATACGTCATACAATAACGATCATCCTATTTTCACTGTTATGTACTGTAACGACAAAAAACAACTACAAAGCAATAGTCATAAAATAATTGGGGTGGTTATGTCTTCTTATATTGACCAATAGTTCACTATGAAATTTGACATCGGACTTGATTGATGAAGTTCTTCCTGAGTGCTTAGTTAAATGTTTTGATTGCGGAACATATGGCATCTATAGTCTAAACTGTCTATAATCCCTGCAAGTCTAGCTGTTTTAATGCCATATATGCTGCTTTTAGCTGGAACTAAAGTTCTGTGGGAAATAAGTGTTCAGAGCTACATATAATGGGATAATAATTCCCCTTATTTTCACTGAACTGTGATAGTTTTGCTGTTCTTCAGGTGAGATGGCATTGCTCGTAGAAGGTCTTGGAACTGGGGGTGATACAACAATTGAAGAGTATATGTTAGGCCCTGGCAATGACGAGGAAGCTACAACAGATAAGGATCAAATCAAGCTATACGGTGCTGAAAACGGCCAATCTTGGATTGCAAAACCAGCCACAGGACAAAGCATGCTTGGGATAGCTTCTCGTTATGGAAGCATGGCACGGCAGGGAAGCATGGTACCGCAGGGAAGCATGGCAAACATGATGGACCCACTTGTTACTCTCTTTGGCAGTGTACACGAGAAGCTACCTCAGTCAGGAAGCATGCGGAGCGCCATCTTCCCCAATTTTGGGAGCATGTTTAATGGCGCAGCTGACGAGAATGGCAGAAATGAAAATTGGGATGTGGAGAGCCATGGTGATGGTGATGATGCCTTATCTGATGGGGCCAATGGCGATTCTGATGATAATCTTAAAACTCCACTGCTTTCACCTAATGCCTCTGTCGTGGAGAAGGATACGGTGCATCCCTCAAGTGGCAGCATCCTCAATATGAGACGGAATAGCAGCCTAATGCATGCTAATAGTGGTGATCTTGCGAACAGCACAGGTATCTGAATATTTGAAGTCGTGAATATTATTTTATGTAGGTTACGTAGCCTTGGTGTTTTCCCTCCAGATTTCTTCCTATGGGGAGGGATTTTAAATATGCTTGTATTATGGAAAATGGATACCTACAGTTTTCTCCCTCCATTTCTCTCCTATCCGCTTTGCTATCCAAACGTAGGAAGTTGTTTCCTCCCTTTCTATTCTCTCCTTTTTTTTCCCCTTCAAATGCCTTCTTTTAAACAAATGGTAAATGACATTAAATTGAGATTGAAATCATCCTTGTTTCTTCTATTGCGTTTCCCGTTCAAAGTTATATCCAACTGAAGTATAAATTCAAATTCTTTGACAGGTATCGGTGGTGGTTGGCAGCTAGCATATAAACGAACCGAAAAGGGCCAAGATGGGAAAAGTGAACTGAGAAGGGTTTATCTTCACAAAGAACCCGGCATGGGATCTACGCGCGGCTCTGTTCTTTCAGTGCAGTCTGAAATTCCCGAGCAAGGACAGTTTGTCCAAGCTGCTGGATTGGTCAGTCAGTCTGCCCTGAGCATCAAGGATTTCAAGGTTGATTCTCCTCTTGAAGAAGGTATTGTTAAGCCGTCCGCTTCTGCTACTAAAGGGGCAAGCTGGAGGGAGCTGTTTGAGCCTGGAGTCAAGCGTGCATTGATTGTGGGGATGGGACTTCAAATACTTCAACAGGTAACCAGAAACCTTTTGATTCAGATGTATGATCTACTGCAGAGAAATAGAATAGAAAAGCTCATGTTTCTGAGATTTAACCGTTTTCTTCTCAAGATTTCAATTTTAAATCTTTCTCCAACCCATAGGCTTCAGGGGTAGAATTTGCTAATTGGTCATTCAGGCTGGGTCATTTATGGTTATGGGAAGTTACCACTTACCACTCAGGTAAGAGTTGGGAGGACCTTTCGGATCATGTTATGTAGATAAACCATCGTGTAATTCCAAATAACTCATTTTCAGTTCAGTCGGTACCAGGTCCTACAATGGTCCCGATCAATGGGGTCAATTGAGTTTGGGTCTTTTGGATTATTCTGTTTTCAGGTCTAGGCCTCTAAGGTCAGGTTATCGGGTCTGCTTTGCCGGGTCTACTTGGAGGGGGAGGGGATATGAAAGATGCATTTATGTTATATTCTGATAATTCTCATTCACTTACTTTAGTTGTGCTTCATTATATCATTCTGTATGCCATATTACTACGCACGATTCATGACTTTTTTCTTTTGTTGAATAAATTCAGTTCTCAGGCATCAACGGAGTCTTGTACTACACTCCTCAAATTCTTTCACAGGCAGGAGTAGATGTTCTTTTATCAAACTTGGGCCTTAGTTCGGACTCGGCATCTCTCCTTATAAGTGCTTTGACAACATTACTAATGCTTCCTGCTATTGGCGTTGCCATGAAGTTAATGGATCTCTCTGGAAGAAGGTAATTTAACTTCCAGTCTAACAGTAGCTTTTATTAAATTTCTCGACCTGCTTGCTATACTTGCTTTTCCGAACTAAAAACACGAACATTAACCGATTTACAAACTATTAATCAGAAACTCAAAACCGTCCTCCGTTATGTTTTAGGATGTCTCTTGCAAGACTTTTTTACACTAGAACATTATAAAAGCATCTTTTTAAATCAGAAAATTTGTACCCATATTATAAATTGTGCTGGTTACCGGAAATTCTTTTTATAAGGTATTTGGGGGCAAATAACAAGCTATTTCAGTAAATTTTTGTGCAAAACCGTCTTGTAGAAGTATTTGTGCTTGATGTTAGAGACCAGGCCTCCATTTTTTCTTAGTTCTTAGCTAATGTGCTAGTTTTATAGCGGGCTTATCAAGACCGCCATTTGTAAAAATTGTTTGAATCAGTTATTCTAATCCTTTTTCTTACACTCTCTTGCAGGTTTCTGCTGCTAAATACACTTCCTGTCTTGATAGCGTCTCTCGTCATATTAGTTCTTTCGAACATTATTCCCATGAGCACCATAATCCACGCGACACTATCTACTGTCAGTGTAGTGGTTTACTTCTGCTGTTTTGTGATGGGATTTGGGCCCATTCCCAATATCTTATGCTCGGAGATCTTCCCGACCAAAGTCCGTGGGCTTTGCATTGCTATCTGTTCGCTCACCTTTTGGTTTGGAGATATCGTTGTCACATATTCCCTCCCAGCTTTGCTCTCATCAATAGGCCTTGCTGGGGTCTTTGGCATATATGCCGTGGTTTGCATTATTTCTTGGTTCTTTGTATATTTGAAGGTTCCCGAGACCAAGGGGATGCCCCTTGAAGTTATCAGTGAGTTCTTTAATGTGGGTGCAAGACAAGCCGAGGCAGCCAAGGACACATGACTTTTCGATTGACAAGATTTTCATAATTCCCGGCTAATTGTCATTTCTTAAGGATACAGAGATGGGATCACGAGAAAATAGCCAGTCCTGTCGAGTTGAGTAAAGATTTGCTTTTTCAGCTCGAAAGGGGATAATGTCAAAGAGAACACATCACTTTATTCTCAAATTAGCCCTCTGCTTATAAACCACTTGGTTGTTGAAAGCCAAGGTTTTGATTTTATTATTTTCTTCCCTGTTTTTGGTATGGATAATATTATGGTAAATTCTGTATTGCTAAGTTATTTGGTTTTCGATGGAACTGGTTATCTCATGTAATTTTTCTAATGAAAGTATAATTTTTTAATTTAAATGCGCATCTCAAATAATCAATCACTCTTATTTGAGGAGTCTAGGATCATATCAGGGATCGGATTATGGCAATATAGTGTCTGTGACAAATTGCTCAAGCTGGTCATGGATTATGGATATCCGAATCTGATGTACTATATACATTCGACTTTCAGAATGGTTTGATGTTTAATACCCTTGCAGAAAGCCTTCCGGGGATTAACATGTTCTGCGGACTACTGCAGTAGTCTTATTTTACCTGAGATGATCTCAAAATTTAATAAATTTGCAGCAGTTCAGTCTTCCAAGGAATGTGTTCTCTGCAAACAATTCAGGATACGATATACGTTTGAACTTTGATTACAGTCTTATCTGAAAATCGGGTCTGAAAATTGCGAAGGTTGCAGCTGTTGATTACTTGAAGATACTAATGTACAAAAAATCCTTCCTAACATCTAAGCAGCCCTAATGTACCCAGTTCCTCTTCCGCCCCTCTCCCGAATCTATAAATCTACCTTTTGTAATAATTGGTGAAAATAAATGTCGAATCTAGATTAATGCTTGTATTAAGGGGCTAGAAATGAGTTGATCCAGCTAGCAATCTAGCATCACTTGCGATTCTCAAACTGAGGATCACCGGTCACTGCCCTAGTTTCGTCTCCATTAGGAAGTGTAGTCATCTCAGTCTCGCCTTGATCATTATCGACTCTTATAACCAAGGTTTCCGACATTGATCTTTCGTCACCTTGATAGTCACACGGGTCAAGAAGGTCATAGTTAGAAGCATGGCTTAAGGAGCCTGTGCTCATGAAACGGTGAAGACTAGGCCGCTTCAATGGACTTGTTGTTTTTTCAAGGATTCGAGGAGGAGATTTGTCGCTGTCCTCTTGCTTCTTCTTCACATCCTTGTGCCATTTCTTTAGGGCTTTTGTCGTTTGCTCGTCAAATATTGTCTTCTTCATGTGAGAACCCATCTGCCAACAGTTTTCACTCCAAAAATTAACGGATATTTATACACGATACTTATAATCCCCATTCGCTGTTATGTGAACAGGATTTTGAAAATGAGGCTTATTGAAAGGGAGGAGCATATGGTTAGAAGATGTAGAGAAATCAGTAAACGCAGTCGGTGAAACTTTTGTACCTGAGTAACAAGAGCATATAGTGGAAGAATGCTATAACTGCACAGAACCATGGCACCTAACCTGCAATTCCATGTTTCAGTCACTAGTTTTAATGGTTAGATATTGACCGAGGACTTATCATGAAAAACTCGAGCACCTAAATTTTGCTGAGGACTTACCCTATGACAATTTTAATAAGAGCAATCACTGGTTTATCATGGAAGCAGGACTCACTTCCAAATTCATACTGCAAAAATACACACTTGTATGTCAAATCCTTATGTTCGAGTTTGATCCGCGATAAGTACTGTAATTATTAGTAGCTTTAAGAAGTAAGAAAATAAATTCATTACCCAAATCCATAAGAAGTATGTTATCTGGAATGCATTCTGCATCAACGAAAAGGCCAAAGAGGCCTCCAGCATTAGTTATGGGATTCCGCTTATAACAACAAAGCAACTAGAATTTGACAGTCGAATACCTGAAAAAGAGTGAAGTGGAGAAGATGGAGAATGAGTCGAGGTTTAGAGAACCAGAAATATGAATCTGATCCTTGTACAAGAGGAATTCCTTGGACTACTGCGTGGCGGTCTGTGATTTCCAAGGCCATATTTGTTAATATAGCTTGAAGTTTGGTTCCAATAGCAAGAATGGCCTAAATCAATCAAACTTTATGATTAGAAAACTTGTTTGGTACTTACAATTAAACCTAATCCACTTGGAAGATAATTTCTTACAATTAAAGGAAGTATGGATGCCCAAAGAAGTGTGTGCCACCCTGCATACATTAAATAGAACAAATGTCGAGTTAATGCGTTCTGATATGATGATAAACTCGTGAATCAGTACCTTGTGGAAATCGATAATAGCTCACCGTTGACATTCAGAAGCAAGAAGATGACAAAGGATGCCCATAATACAGGACTGTGTGTTTGACAAGAGGAAAGACAAAGGGGGGTTAGTAGTTACTAATAGGGTTGACAGTACAACATCTGACTGACGCAACCCGAGAAACTCAACAGGAGATAAATTTACCTGACACCTACCACCACTTTGAAATCATCCTCCAGTGATCTTTTAATATACTTCTGGAAGTTAAATTTACCTCCCGGAGCTATATGAGCCTAAAACCCAAAACATGTAGCATTATAGATTAGGCCGAAATGATAGATAGTTTTTTGGATACAAGTCAAAAATTTAGTGGTAACGAAAACTCACGGTAATGAAGCCGTTTCTTAATGCCAAATAGTCAGCTTTAGTAACAGATTTGAAGAATTGCCGGAGAAAACATCCCTGTCAGGCAGGCATTCAAAAATCAGAGATAAATGTGTGGTATCAAATTGCATTTGTAACTCATTTCACAGGTCTAGCTATGAGCCATCCATCAACAATTGTTATTATTACCGCATAAAAGAAGAATGGGGTCCTTGCCCAAAAACTGTTGTGCGTTTTCACAAATGATGTCTCATGAGTGAGTCTCAATCTCGACGGATCTGATTAACATAAAAAAATTAGGTAAGTGGAAACAGCAAATCTTGGATTGTGTAAACCCAAAGGAAGACGTGAGTTGTACCATTTGTGCATTCATAGTCGAGAGTTAATGTCTCGCGTTCCCATATCTTCCAACCTCTAATCTGAAACACAAAGTTACAGTACCAACATCAGTAAGTAAGCAGAGTGTACTGTATATATATGAACATGAATACATGGATAATTTAGTGATAAGTACCTTAAGTTTTCCGAGCATCATTGTTAAGGCACTGTATACAACATGAAAGATGGCTAAAAAGAATATGAGAATGTGTAGCTGATGTGCGGCCTCCACTGCTATCAGCGGTTCATACTCCTGTCATCAGAAGAGTTTCTTGACAAGTAAAAAAACAAAAAAAAACAGCTGCAGGCTGCAGCAACATCAATCGCACAATAAAACCTTAAACTGTGAAATTGCAATTGGCTAATTCAATTCTGAGTCCGGTTTTTATTAATGATATCTGGAAACGACTTCTATAGTCATCGACATGAACATAAAACTATGATCCTATCACAAAGTCCAGTGTCTTTGAATACCTGAAATCATCCTAGGGAACACGGTCATATTTCAATGTCGCGACCTTAATTTATTATGAAAAGGTTCCGAAATGAACTCTTGAGTCTTGGCTTTGGTGCAAACATAATACCAATTAGTTCCCCTACATGGACTGTCAGACCTAGTAGAACGAAGTTAGAAGTGCTTAAACAAATGTGAGTTCATGTCCCCTAGACGAAACCAAAACCGACCATTACTAATTTCCAGGACTATTATAATTCAGCAGAAACCTGAACCAATATATTACAGATTACTAAGCGTAAATCATCGAGTAAACAATGACATTTAAATGTCAGCTCCAAGACTAAAGAATTCAACAGATTCTACTTATACTGTTTCATTTTGAACTCGAGTGCAGAACCCGAGCTTAGCTTTGTCAGTTTCGAATAAAAAACAGTCAGATTTATTAAAAACTTCGTCCACATTTAGAGTATTTGCATTAAATTTCATAGGATTTTGAGGACGAATTATGCAAGGATTCAATGTTAACAGTTTTTTACACAAAATTTCAGCAAAGTTATCGAGTAGTGGTACCCATGACGGCATGAGTCATAACTCATAACTTAGGTTCAAACCGTGTCATCACTTTGGCCTTTTTAAAAAACGTGTTTCTATGACAGCTAGTACAACAATAATAATGCTGACATAAATAGCAACAACAATGTTACCCCAGTGTCTCAACTTTCAAAAGTTTGTGCTTTTAGCGAGTAATTAAGAGGTGCAATGTATCAATGTATGTAGTCTAACCCTTTTGTTTTATTAACAAAAATATTCGGACGATATAAATAAAGTTGGGATTATCTAAAACTAGATAAAAAGAGAGGAAGGAATCAACATTGCAACAATAAATAAATCCTAGTATGTAAAAACGTAGAGAAAATATTATACCTCATTGCACTTATGATTTGAGGCTTTTGTAACTAAAATCCGGCGCTGGTGGTCGTCCCCCAAGAGCCTTCGGCCATGCTCTTCACCGGACGCAGAAGATTTAGAAGGGTTAAGCAAACAAGGTAACATGGTGTCTGCAGCCTTGGAAGGAATACAAATTGAGGTAATGTAGTTTTGACTAAATGTCAACAACAATGAAATAAATCCCAAAACCATCAACTCTGCAACATAACAAAATAACAAAATAACAAAATAATAAATCCCAAAATCAAATAAGTCACAATTAATATCACTTATTTTGGCAGAAATTATATCATTTCTTAATACTAAATTAAATGGAAAAACAATTAAAATCATGAAAATAAAAATGTATAACTGTAAATTAAGGTCTTATTATTCTTACCTCCTTTGACCTTGTCCAAAGCTTCATATAATGCTGCCTTATGTTTCTTTTTTAACAACTGATCAAATAAAATGAACCAATTATAAATAAATTCAAGTATTAATACATTGGTAAAAAGGTTAAAAATCATAGCTTTATAAAATACGAGTAACAATTAATTAAACCATTAGACTTGACCGTATAAAACAGACTCAAATTACAAGAAATAGTTATCAAAAGAACCGTTTTATGATATACGAGTACTTGTGTAAGGTCGCCTCGCACAAGTATCGTGTCGATAAATCTATCAAAAAAAACTACGTTGATACCGTATTAAAACGGGGTCAAAGAAAAACGAAGTTGAAACTGAAAAGCATTAAAAATGAGAAAACTGATACCATTCCAAGAGAATGAAGAGCCTTTTCTAAAACAATGGAGATAAGAACAATGAGAGCACAAACTCCAGCAACTGCCCATGTTGGTGTCTGATTCAGTGTCCTTCCATCACCGCCGCCGCCTCCGGACATTTTCACTCTTTTGTGTTGTAAACAACTAGAGCTTTTGGAAGACTTTTTATTTGTAGTATTACAGGGATGGTGAATGGTGATGCATGGATTGCTAAAAAAGGAAATGTATATGTAACATATTTGGAGATTATTTTCTATGTTGCTCCACAATATATTGTTTATGATTTTGTAGGTATACAAGAAGATTATATGCGTTTAATGTGGAATTGTGGATTGATTTATTTGTGTCATTATATTGTGTGTTTCAGTGTTTGGACTTTGGAGTAGTGTATTTAATGAGGTGTTTTAGGACACAATAGAATTAAAGAGTACGCGCTTCAATTGACAGAAAAAACAAAAAAAATTGAGGAGAGTAATTATGTAGGTGCAAGAAAACATTTGACTAATGGATAACAGTAGGTCTTGCTTGCGACGGGTCGGATCTTGCGACGGGTATTTTGTGAGAGGAAATGGGTAGAGTGGACAAGGCGGGCAACCCCCA
>JAYMSF010001011.1:0-13125 GCA_036897335.1 Silene vulgaris | reverse complement strand
TCTGTGGGCCATGTACACAGCCTGGCGAGCTACCGTGGCTAACATTTCCGGTCCTAGGTTTGGGCCGGGGTGTTACAAGTGGTATCAGAGCAACCATGCGACCGTCTGCTGAGCCCGTGGTCAGGAGTACATGGGTCACCAACATAGCGGGGGAGGATTCTGGGTTTGGCAAGGCTGCAGTCAAATGCTGCCAGGCTCAACGAGGACTTTGCGTTCCTCAAGTGGGGGTGTGTAATACTCCACTGAACTGAATAGGTTATTCGGGTAGGGTACTCCCTTCAAGAGGTCCATTGATTGGCTTAAAATCTGGCTAGTGCTTAAAGGGATTGTAAGTACTACTCATATAAACAAAGTGTACTTTCTTTTCTGGTTATCTATGCGAAAGAACTCCACAGTTAAGCGTGCTTGGTTGAGAGTAGTCTTAGGATGGGTGACCTCCAGGGAAGGTTCCCGGGATACGCATGAGTGAGGACAAAATGCGCTGGAAAGGACCCGTGTTGATCTATGGCCCATGTACACGAGCCTGGCGGGCTACCGTGAGTGATCGCTCCCGACCCTAGGTTTGGGCCGGGGTGTTACAACTAAGCTCCGCCTCCAGCACTGAAGTACGAAGGAATATTTGCCTTTTAACATGTTATTCATCAAGCAGCCATCATTGGTAAGGAGGCGCCACACCTCTTTACCTAAAAGGACAACATTAAATTTCTCAAAATCACGAAAACCTTAACCATCATTTGTACTTTTGTTGACATCTTCTTCCACGCACTCAAGCTAAGGAATCTTTCACTTTACGTTCTCAAAACCCCAATTGAAGCGCGAAATCAAAGATCTAGGCTCATCACAAAAATCAGCTGGCATCTGGAAAACACTTATCTCATAATAAGTTGGGATAGATTGAGCAACTGCCTTTATCAACACCTCCTCACTGCTTTATTAAATTATTTTCCCCGCGACTCTTGCTAATCTTATCACGCACAACATTATGACCTTCCTCGACTATTCCCAACATATCGTTCATGTTCTTTAACTTCCTGCACATTTAACACACGAAGCACTTCTTCTTTCCGCTGATGGGTTGTGCCTTTGTTAAACGACACGTGTCTTTCGAGACTCACAACCTGCACCAAAACCCCTTTGTACATTGACCACCACTGCCTCCACCCCATTAGCGAGCACAAAAAAATGTAATTGTTTGCGAAAAGGTGAGAGATGACTAGTGCATGTGGATCACATGAAGACCACAAGTAGATGAGTAGATCCCAATTCGTCAGTCGCACGACGCATCATATTCAAGAGGATTTCAGCGCACAATATAAATAAATAAGGAGGTAACTAATTGCAGTGTAATAAGCAAAGCTTGATAGGAATTGAGCAAATCTGACAATTTGACAAATTACAGTTTTCTCAGAAAATTGTATTAAACGTTATAATTTTGGTAAAACTAGTAAATGGGCTCAACAAATCATGAAAATTTGTGACAAATTAGTTAGAAGGGTAAACTAATTTTGTGCAAAAATTCAGGATTTTATTAACACTCTATGTATTTTAAAAAAAAATTCTCACAACAGACTCAGAAAAACATAAATTATGACATATCTGTTCAGGATGAACTAGTAGCTGATTTCTGTGATTTTCTTTGACAAATAAAAGGGATATAATTTATGGCCTGTGAGAATTCCCAAGCAAGTAGAGGAAAGCAATTTGAAAATTTAGGGAGCTCAGACTGAACTAATTCAAGCAAGCACAAACTTAATTCAGAAAAAGCAAACAACAAGATATCAGACAGGTTAAGCAAGCACAAACCTATTTGAAAATCCTGTTATTAGGTCCTTAATCGTATCTAAGCAAGCACAAGACACTATTAAGCCTGACTTACAACTAAGACTCAACAAAGTTAATAAGATTTGAGATGTGAGAAGAATTCCCAGGTTTTTTCATTAATCAGATTAAATCAAACTGAGTAAAGAACAAAAGGGTTGCAGCTTGAAAGTGACACGTTGGCTTGGCTTGCTCGAAGCGTTTACTTTGAGCTAGGCTTGGACTGATGCTTCAAGGTGGTATCTCAAATGTGGAAAAACATTACCAAATGCCCTCACTAGTAGCTTATTCCTTGTTTAGCCAGAAATGACAAGTTACTTTATGCGAAACTGTCCTCTACTACAACTTGCTTTTCAGTTTGATTTTCTATGAAATGCAAAGGTGGGCTAACCTAACTCCTTAGAACTAACTTGACCCTAGTTAAAGAGTGATTCAGCTGGCCAAGGTGGCAGCTGATGAGTGGCCCTGAACTGGTACTTCTGGCCTAACAAAGCTGGGTTGATATGAGTTGTGGCCTGTTTCCTACTGATGTGGCCTAGGCCGCCGTGGCCTGGCTGCGGCTAGCTGTGGCCTGGTCACTGCTTATAAATCCTTGGCCGTGGTTTGTCTGGCTGAGGCTATGACTTGCCTGATATAGGCCATGGCTTGGTTCTGAATTGTCATTGCCTTAGTCCATAGCCAGGCAAAGCGCATACAACCGAAACAACCTCCTAAAAGCCCTCACTCAACGTGATCATAAACCTTTAACATATCAAGTGTAAGCGCTATGTAACCACCCCTACTTCTAGCATTCATGTGATGGAATAACTCAAAAGCTATTAGGATATTATTATCAGTTATAAGTTATCTGGGAATAAGGCACTCTGATTCCACGACACAATCTACCCCTAACTCGGTTTGGTTAAAGTTCCAATTCGAAGCTAGAGTCATGGTCTAATATAAGGGTCAAGAATTAGTTAAGCAAGCAATTTTCCGAAATGAAAACATTGACCTTTTCTATGTTTAGCCTTCAAGCATTCCACTAAGTGGTACTAGCCACGTGATTAAGCAAGTTATTAACGTTTTTTAAAAGAAAAATCAACTAAAACTGCTAAGCAGTCCATTCATAAGACGCCAAAGCAAACAAATTCTACAATGCCTTGTGCAATACGATATACTCCGTATTAGGAACATTTTTCTTCTAGGTACAAACGATATAGAAGTACTCCGTATTTGCTAATATCACAAATTAGCTTTTGCTTAGGATAACGAGTTTTTTTTAGTCGTTTTTTAAATGGTCGTTATTTGTTTAGGTCGTCAATATCAGCTACACCCTTACTACATTTTCAACATAACACAACCCAACACGACGGACAACCGAAAGCCTAAGTAAGAGCCTAAACAAGAAGCGACTCGACACAACCCGACTCTACTCTCTAGACTCATGAATCATGATGGCATGCAAAACAAATTCAACCATCCCTACAGCCCTACTGAAGATTGCAGTGTTTGAACCCTTTTAGTTGGGCTCGAGGGGGTTCGATTAGCGCTGCCAAATGTTGCAACATATGACGTATTAAATATTCTGACACCATCATAGACAGAGACATAGACATAGTAGTAATAGTACCTTCAATTCATTCTGTAGTAATACAGCAACAGCCAACAGTTACAGTATGATCCTTTGTCATGGTTTTACTTTGCATGCATGCGTTGGTCTTCCAGACATATACCAGTGATTGGTCAATAAACATACATATGGATTATGGACCTCTTCCTGTTTTAATGTTTTATAATTTATATACACAAAAACATTGTTATTCATCTGTCAAATATCTTTCAAAGCAATGGTCAATTGACTCATCAGTCTTACCTGTTTTTATGCTTATTTTCACTCTTATCTTCTCACATCACATCTAAATATTCTCCAAAACATTGCTTCATTGCTCATTTGAATGACCCATCAAACACTGCATATAGCCCATTTAACCTGAATTGACTAGGTCAGACCCTTTTTGTTTTATTAGGATCCTCTCCATTTTTTCGTCTCTGTATTCCTTTTAACGGTCCGATTTAACGTTGTAACGATCTAATGGTCGAAATTTCAAGCAATGTGGGAGAGATGAAGGTAAAATATACTCCTATTATATATTAATACTCTAATTAACCATTTATCTACAAAACAAGAGGCTCCATGCATATTTCTATTAAGGATGACATAAAAAGTTTATGTATGACGATGTGTGCTGATATGGTAGTAGAGAAATGTGGTATGCTGAGTTAAAAATGAGAATTTGGGGTAGAACTTGCTACCCCTTACTACTCTCCCTCTGAAAAGTCAATAATCTACGTTTGCTTTATTTTGTGAGGAAATAAAACAAATGTAAACGGTTGACTGAAACAGATGGAGTATTTAAGTATTTATTTAACTACTAAGTTGTGATTGTTAAATGAGTTGCGCAGATTTGGAAAATCTCGGGGGACAAAAATTCAGAAGATGACCAATGACCAATACACAATTAACTGGGGATTTACAAAGAAGTGGCAAATCTGGAAAATATGTCAGAATCTATGATGCAGAAATAAGATGCAGCATTGAAGACATGCAGCAAGAAGCAATGGAGGAATTAAGGATAGCACAAATGGAGAAAATTAAAAGAAAAAGCGTCTCTTTTATTGCATTTCTAAATTTATCTACTTTACAAATTACGATCATTTAATTCACATACCTACTCGGATTATATTCTCAACTACCCTACTTATGTATCAAGATAAAGAATGGAGACTCGAAAAAAGAATATTCTTCAGTTTAACCAAAGAAGTCGAAATGTGTATTCAATCCAGTATCTCAGCTGGTACTTGCCCGAATATGTCTGGGCAGGCGTCCCAATTTGCTCGCTCTCGTGCCTCCCAGTAACCGCCAACAAAGCGATATGAATCAGTTTCTTTATCTTTGGCAAACCATCGAGGCTTCCATCCTCTTTCTTGCATTTTCCGAGCCTGAACGGTAACCATAGATGTTATTACTACCTCCCCCATGTGAATTGTGAAGTCAATTCAAATTTTGTGATACCATACGGAAAAAAAGTCTCTTAACCCATTGATCTACGCATAACAGTCCAACAATTGAAGACCTCCCGCCCCCAATGAAAAAATTAGGTGCTACGGTCTTTATTCCAAAATACTTCCTTGGAAGTTTACACTTATTTTTACCATTCTACCACTAAAGATAGTTGTTGGAACATATCTTATATTTTAAGAACTAACGAAATCAAAAGAATAAAGGTATGGAAGAGCCAGGCATTTTCATACTTCCATGGACAATAATAAGTAATTAGACAAATGACTTACCTGCCGTTGCCTTTGCTCAAGACGTAACTTCTCTGCATTAGCCTTCTCAAACTCTCCGTTTTCCAGGTATCTCTGGTCCGGCCTTAGCCTAGAATCGGTAGGAGGCAATTTTTCCTATCAAGAACATCAGGCAAGAATAAGAAAGAGGAACAAAGTGAACATATATAATTTATATACTCTGTTTTATGTTTATTTTGAGATTGCCACCTTTAATCCAGGAGTAAGCTCATTCAATGTGATTGCAAAGCGAGACAGGTTGTATCTGGTCGGAAATTTGGGAGGCTTGCTTCTCCTCCACAACAAACGAGCTTCGGAGGCAGCTTCCTTTCCCTTGCCCAAGCAGTCACCACTTACATAGTGCATGCTTTCATCCCACTTTCCGAAAAGTGTTGCCACTGTCTTTCCACTTCTGTCTTGCACTATACCTTGCACCTTGGAGAGCCATCAAGCATTTAAGTCAGAGTCATTATAGGTAAGCCAAATAAGCCAGGAAGCATTATCTAATCTTCTTAGTATCACTAGTTTGTTGTAGGGTTTGGTAATTCCCCACTAGTGGTATTTTAATAAGAAAACACAGCGAGAGGAGTTGGCATCATAACACCATTAGGCATAACATAAGATAACATGTAATGGTTAAACTGATAAACTTCTTCAGCAGTGCCATCAGCAGCATTATCCTTCCTTCTGCCTCGAAGATGGGGAGGGGGAGGGATGTACTGACAAACTCTAAAACACTAAGCTTTCAACTTATAATTCGCACTTATCCAGCTCTGTGCAGGATCTCATTTGGACAGCTTTACTCATTCTGCTACATAAAAGACACGTGTGATGAAGTTTCAGAGGTACAAGTCTATCGAGTCTGCCACGTCTTAAAACATTACACAGCCATCAGCCATCAGCCATCAGTCAACACGAACAAAGTGAACATGCCCTTTCAACCTAACACCACAGTTGGTCGGTCTACAGAAGTCGCCTGGTAAAAGTACATTAAGACACATGAAAGGGTAACTCTGAAGCCCGTTTAATCGCAGAACATCAGTGCGCAATCATATCAAATATTCAAATGGACTCAAAAGCCCAGTGTCTTCCTGATGGTATTCACGTATTTGGATTATGGACATTAGATCCTAAAGTGATACAACGATATAATATAAGAAAGCCAGTGAAATATATCGTATAGCCTTCGTACCTGGCGAGGAGTGCGGTCAATAATTGATTGCTCCTTAAATTTCAGCTTGCATGAGTATTCCCGATTTCCTTGTATACGCATGGTACCATAGTGTTCACAATATAGCTTTCCAAGTATGAGGTTGTAGATGGATGTTGTTACCTGAAAGACAAATACAAATTCAAGACAAATAATTTTTCTCACTCTGCTGAGACAGGAACATGTTTTCAGCTCACCTTACTCCACTGAAAGACTTCCCCATCATCAAACTCCAAGGTCAGAATTCCAACTGGATCAAGTTGAATAGAACGGCCCCAGAATTTGCTTTTCAAGTTACTGTCTCCCCACAATTTCCATCCAGTGCCCTCACAATGGCAGGCAACAATCATTGGGTGGTGGCTTACCTATCACAAAATAAAAGAGAATTTATTCAAGTGACAAAATGTGCACTCTTCTTTCATCTACTCGAGCTCTTAGTTTGAAAATGCGCAAGGCGCACTGAGGCGCTAAGGAGACAAGGCGAAGAGTGCAAAGCGCAAGGCCAAGACCCGCGCCTTTTTTTTATAACAAAATTATATTTTCCAAAAAAAAAAATTGGGCAACAATACCCTTTTTAGGAGTTTAGAAGTTGGCTAACATGTCAAGGAGTAAAGCTAGGAATAATGGGGAAAAGAAATGGTAAGCTCTGTCTAAAAGATTTAAAAAGGTAGGTGAGCCTTGTCTAAAAGGCGCACCTAAAATGCACCGAGGCGTTTTGGCTGGTGCCTCATCCAAGGCGCGCCTAAGGTGCACTCAAAGCGCGCCTTTTTAAACTCTACACATAACGCCCACGACTTTTAGACAAGAGAAATCACCTTCTCAGAGAAAAAACGAAGCCCTTTATCAGGAAAATCGGCTTCATATGTCTCCCCTAACAATGGATTAAATGGCTTGCAGGCTCTTCCTTCAGTACAAGCATAACCAGAAACAGCAAATGCAGCTACATTAAGTATTCTCATAAGGCTGTTACCCTGCAAAATATCATTCCAATACTATAATCGAGAAATTCAAAGCAAGTCAATGTACACTAATCCAACTGCAGTTATCCTTCAATACATACTTCACAGCTGCTACGACTAATGAAGTTTTATCATAAAACAGCGCACGCTAAGGAATTGAGGATATCTATATGGGGACAAAAGACTAAAGTGGGACCCCGAGACAGGAGAAGAAATAAAGATGAGACTCGGAGGATTAACAATGGTTACAACTTACAAGTCTCTGGTCTGAAAAAAGAAACCATAATATGGACATCGCCGTGAACAGAACAAGTGTAGTTAAGTAATTGCTCTTCAAGACAACTATTGCAAGTAATTAAATATGTTGTTAAGAAACTTCAACATAAACAAAAGAACAGGCTTTCTAAAGGATCTAAAAATATCAGCATAACAAAAAAAATTCAAGAACAAATTCTTTAAAATAGACAAGGAAGTCACAACACAAGAAAGACATAAGCAAGCCTAAAGAAATTACCAGCTTTCCCCACTCATTTGCCCTATCAAGCAGGTATGAGTACTCTAATTCTTCAAAGCACTTCTGAAGGGTTGAGATAGGCTCGTTGAAATAAACAGGAAGACAAACTTTTGTAAGATCTTTTCCTATATTGTCTTTTATCATTGACCAAAGACTAACTCCTTTTTCTTTTTCTTTAGGATCAGGCAATCTCTTACGCCGTTTAACAAGAGGAAAACTAGATCCAACAGCTTTAACTGCGGGATCAATATCCTCATCAGATTCAGCAGGATGTAAACCACTATCGTCGGAGGAGAAAGATGAGAGCCTCAACTCAGAGCCACTACTTTTAAAAGAACTTGAGGAGAGGAAATCCCGTGTATCAAAAAAGTTGTTCTCATCTTCATCTGTATCGTCCTCCGCAGCATCACCCCTATCGTTTTCATCATCTGAATCGCTTGGACTAGCCTCTGCAAGAGGAAAGAAGACACCCAAGAAAAGTTCAAGAACAACTACTTCACTATTTAAGAAAAGACTATTAAACATTTAATAACATAAGCAAAGGAAAGATGTGGGTATGTAAATAAAAGAAAAAAAGAGCAAACTAGGGGCTCCTACAAACAAAAAACCCATCAAATCGAACAATGAGTAAAGCTGCATTGGAATTTCAATACAAGGACAGAAACTTAGTCTCAACCTGTCAAACTTATAAAGCAATCGTTCAGCGTTAATATGTCAGAAAATAATGTAATAGGTGTAGAAAATATTACCACTCCGTAGGTGAGAAGAATTGTTATTAAGCATTAATGTCTTAGGTACTATCAGATTCTACATCCACTCAATTATTGCACCGAATAAAAGGCGAGGAACTAGGCCTGATCTGAAACTATTGTTTTACCAATACAGGAACATTCATGAGTAAACAGGGAAACAAATTGACAAAATTAAAGATAAAAAATAGAAAGCTCTTACCACTAGATTTATCTTGCTTTGTCTTGGAAGAAGCTCCTCGCTCTTGTGATTGCTTCTGGCTTTCATCAACAACAGTATTCTCTAAGTCCACCTTTTCTGTCTGGGGATGAAGCAAAGCAGGAAAAACAAAACTAACCTATCAGATGCATCCAAAATCACTAGCAGCTGTAGCTTCTCAAAGAAACAGACAAACCGAATTGCTAAGAAATCTAAGAAGGGTTACAAACCATAGCAAATGCTATTATCTCATTCGAACGCAAAGCTACAAATAAATTTTGCAATCTCTCACCACATCTTGTCAAGTGGACTAAATACTCATTAAAACAACTCATTTATAAGTACTCAATGATAGTTTAAGCATACACATATAAAACACTAAGAGGAGAGTAATTCTGGTTTCACAAACAAGCAGGCTTCACCTTTGTGACCATGCATGAAAATTATTGGGGTGGAAACCAGTATACCAGGACCTAGTCATGGATTTTCAGCAGTAGATACAGAGACTAGAATAAGAGTAGTTGTCAATGATCTAACTTGTGAAAATTGCATAGAAGCAACAATGAAGCCCTGGAAATATAAACTTCTGATGCATTAAAGCACACAAATTCATAAACAGTCACATAATTATTTTAATAATTTCAATCAATCCTATAAGTATGACAGCAAAGTCATGCCCTTTTGTGCAAGATATGGCCCTAAGACCTTATTTTAACAAACAACATTGACACACCAATGATACCATACACTGATTTGGAAAACAAAAGGGGTCGAGTTACCAAATCAGGTAGAGTTTGTTGTTGGTAGTCAGTTAGCTCTCTTTATTAATATAAAAATTAGTAAACGTAATAATCTAGTCTAAATGGCTTTTACTTAGTCTAAAGCACACACAAGGCTTAACCCCTTGTTTTGTTTGTGGGTGGGGGGTGGGGTGGGTGGGCGGGGGGTTAGGTTGGAGGGAAATGAAGGGTTGAGGAATGAGGAGATTCATTTTCATCCTGGAAGACAAATCAAAATCCTTTCAACGTAGGATATGTTATGACACAAAACATCATTGCTCCATTCCTCCTCCCTTCCACCTCCACCTCCATCCCTTTCCCTTCCCTCCTCTCCCTCCTAAAATTGGTATCCAAACATACCCAAAAAAGAAAGTTGTAGAATTTATAAACGTGTATAGTACTTAGTTCAAATAGTAAAATAATAATGTTTGTAAGACTAATCCATAATATTGTCATCTACCAGCTGGAACTTAGAAGCCCCGGCTACACCTATGAGATACTGTTAGCTAACCGTATGTTACAAAATCCATTTGACAGTAAAATAACTATAGAATTTGGTAACCCCCAAATTTGAGTGGAACTGTTGAATTTTAATCCTGCAACGGAGAAACGGAAGAAGAGTGCTGACATCGAGTTGCACATGTTTTTCTAGTTATCTTTACATGTACCTCTAACTGACGCAAAGTATCGATGAGCATCCAGTGCTTCTGCTTGAGCAAAACAAGTTGACTCTGCAATGTTGCAAACTCACCCCTCATAATCTGCTCACTATCCTGAATAGCTGCTTCGTTAAGACCCTCTTCTAGAAGTCGTTGCCTCAACTTCTCAGTTGAGACAGTAACATTGTCGACTGGAGCCATCAACTCGCTGTTGGACATACGAGGGAACATGTCCTTAACAGCTTGCAACGCATCCATCCATGCCGCTCTATCCTCCCTAGTGTCAGCTCTCAAATGGAGCCTCTTTGTACCCGTAAAAATCGAAAACCTCTTATCATCTGACCTGCTCTCACGGATGGATGAAACCTACATTCAAGAGCATGCTATTAAATCTCTGTTTAAAAATCATAACCAATATCAGCTGTTGCAGGTTGATCTTGGCCATCTCACTATATATTGCAATAACTCGGTTGTTCAGCGGTGCCATGGCGATACTGAAAACCATGTCCAAAAGTAACACATTCCATATACATACCAATACATAATATTATCAACTATTATCTGAACCCTACATATTTAGGAAGAAATGATTAGTACCGTAAAATTTCTAGTTTTACACCGAATGTATTCAAACCGACAATGATCAAAATTAGTTCTCAGTCATTTTCGCCAATTCATCCACACAATTGATTCCACTCATTTTTATTCAAACATTTCTAATTCGTGCAGTTTCAAAACTAACCTTATAAATCAAAACTACCACATCAGGTAACAATTTACCTAATCCCACCATGTCACGCATTTCCTTAACTAGTTAACAACTCCCTGTCTCCATACATACATCATAATCATACAGCCTAAACGTTGAATTAGCTAATAAATATACAAATAAATAATACTCCTTATAATTTAAAAAAATATACTCCCTCCGTCCCGGTCATTTATTGTCCTATTTCATTTTTGGGTGTCTCGGTCAATTGCTGTCCTTTCTATTTTAGGATCTCATCTGATGAGCAATTTGATATTTCACACTCAATTTAAGCTATTTGTCATCTTACAATTGACCGGGACGGAGGGAGTAACAATTAGTAGTGGAAGCAGCAACACTCGTATCTATCGTCTTGCACCTCAATTCTTCGCCTTTTTTTTACCGGAAGAATTGAGGTGCGAAAATGAACAAAAACACGAATGTCAGCCACACGTAAGGTATTTGTGAATCACGGGACCATCTATAACTATTGGTATTGGACGACAAGTGGACGAAAATGCTTGGGACGGGACAGTAAAAAATCGAATAGAATAGGTAAACAAATGACTGAGACGGAGTGAGAGTAGTCGTCACCTTGAGGTGAATTTCGCCAACAGGTTTACGACGAAGCTGAGAAGAATTAGACAAATTCTGACGGCGATTAATCCGGCGAATAGATTCGTCACCAATAACCTTAAAACCTTTTTCAGATTCCAAACTAACAGTAATTTTATCAGGACCATGAATTTTATAATACGAAACGACACCGTCTTGTAAAATAAACCATCTCGGTCTCCAACCTTTACCGTAATTAACCCACTTATACAACACGCCGCAAATCCCACTCCCGACGATATCGTTGATCTTCACCTCCCGGAGATCGACGGCGGATAATTGGCGTTGCGATGAGGAGAGGAGATCGTGGCCGTTGGATAACGGAGGGTGAGGTACACGCGCCGGGGAAGTGGGTGGGGCCGGCATTGGGGATGGTGTGAAGGTGATTGGACGGTCAGGATCGGAGATTTCGGAGACGCAGCAGAAGGGATGCATTGATCGGACGGTCAGGAGCGGGGGTTGGGGTTGGGGTTGAGGTTCGGGAATGAAACGATGCGTTTCATGGAGATTGAGATTGTTGGCGTGGGATTTAAGGAGGAGGAGGAAAGTTTGGAGAGGAGTTGTGGTTTGAGATTATATACGATGAGGAGGAGGAGTTAATAAAGTTTTGGGAGGAAATGTTGAGTAATCAATTTAGGCGGTTGGTTTGTGTTTTGGTTTTGGTTTTCTCTTTTCTTCTACGAATCTTCTCGTCTACCAAATATTCGTTGCTAGATTATTTTAGCACCTTTCGGGTGACTTGAATAGTATTGCCAAATGCCAATGGTATAGCAAACAGTATTTGAATTGGCCCCAGCCCCCAAGACAAGTAGACCCGCAAAATAAACTCGAACACAAAAGAATATTAAAAGTATCTGAATTGGTAGCCGAAAATACCCGATATGAGTAACTTGAATATTATCCGAAATCGAACTCAATCCGAATCGAACTGAACCTTAATTGAGTTCAATAATAACCGAATGATATCCAAACCCGAATAAGATCTAAACTGATTGCCTTGAATTAAAATCTTCTTTATAAAAGCAACAACCACAGAGCCTATGTGTCGCTCTGTGGTTAAAAGTCAATAAGTCAAAAAGCAGATTTTTTTTTCCTTAAATTTAGGCCCATGTTCTATGTACACATTTATTTACACAGCACATGATTCTTCTTTCATCTCAATTGCTCAAATGTGCGACAGAGAATTTGTGAATGTTCAATGACATCACATTTTATGAAGTAATTTTTTTCATTTACACTTTATAGTTTCACAGGTTAGTTTATGTGAAAAGCTAATAAATAAACAAATAATTAATTATGATTTTTGATTTTATCAAATTTTAACATTAACTACAATGAATTTTGTCGCTCATACTCAGTAATCCCATGTTTGACCTAGAGAAATATTAATTCACTAAATAAATAACTTGATTATTATAACAAAAAACCTGAAAAATAAAGAATTCAAATAAATACATTATTTATTCAAATTCTTATCATACAATTATTTAAATAATCTAAGAAACAAAAGGAAACGTCATCTTAGGATGAAGATAATTAGAAGTCAGT
>JAYMSF010001010.1:0-13126 GCA_036897335.1 Silene vulgaris | reverse complement strand
TTTCTCTAAAATGGTAACATACAGTGAAAAAAATAAAGGAAACATCAAATTAACCGAGCTCGAGCTATTCCAAGCTTTAACTTTAGAGTTCCGAGCCGATTCCAAGCTCAAACTCCGAGTCTGCCCAAATCCGAGCTCAAATCGGCTCTGTTACACCCCGAAGGCCCGAAGCATACCCATAAAAAGTCCCAAAATATTTTCTTTTCTTTTTGTTCAAGGAAATCTCAGTACTTGGTAGTATTTTGTTTCCATTGGCCGTGGAATACTCCCAAAAGCACAAGAAAGCATATTCTTATACAACTTCTCTGCCATTGATTGATCTCCAAATATTTAGTGTGTTGACGCCATTAACGAATAGAGAAGAAGATGGAGAGCTCATCAGAAATGGTGGGATTTCCATTGTTGATCGAATCGAGCTACAGAGCATGCACAATTCCCTATAGATTCCCTTCCGATAATCCCAACAAACCTACTCCTACTGAACTTTCCTGGATTAATCTCTTCGCCTCTGCCATCCCTTCTTTTCAGTATGCTTTCCCCTTTTATTTATTTCATTCTTCATTTCATGTTTTTTGTATTACGGGCTCGAAACCCGTCAGGTATTTTGAAAAACGTATACAATTCATTGGAATGTACTCGTAATTTTTAGCTGCTCCCCACATTGGATTATTACTAAAACTTGGGAGAGACGGTCCTTCAATAAGTTATTGAGAGACCAGTTTTCTGTACCCTTTTATTTGTATTTCGTGACCCTCTTGTTGTTGATCGTAAAATAGTCTCTCAATAAACTTATTAAGAGATCGTCTCAGGAGACCTACTCGATTATAATCTCACTCTGAGAATCATGAATTTTAAACCCGGATTTTGACCCAGTGAACAAACCCTTATTGGCTATTGACTGAACTAGGTTGGAGTATGATTTACTGTAATTGATTTAGTATGTCCTTAATTCTGTAAGCATGGATTTAAGTATGCTATTATTGGGGTGGTAACAAAAAAAGGGAGATTGATTTGCTGTGGTTTGTTTTGAATTTTGTTCAAAGGAAGCGGGCGGAAAGCGATGAAACTGTTCCAGATGCTAAAGATAGAGCTGAAAAGTTTGCGCAGCGGTACTTCCTTGAACCATCACTGCATTTTGTCCATTTCAATTGATTTCCTTAAATTTATACAATGATCTTTTGAAAAAGAGCAAGTTGATTATGACTGAGATATCAAATGGGGACCAAAATTAGTTCTTCATTCAGTAATGTACAATGGATCATTGATGCTTTTTGTGTAGTTATTTTTCCAACTTAAGTGTTTCGGCCCAGGGAATACTATGGAGTACATAGTTCTAATTCCGCACACTCCAAGTAACTGAATTATAGGTATTGCTACGACCAGCTTCGGTAGATAGGTCTTCAACAAGGACTTTCTTTTCATAGCAAATTTTCATAAGACAACCTGGGGTACTTGCCCCTGATGCAATTCGTGGACTATGCATTCTAAGTCTCCAATCCCATGTATTGTATGAATGGATATGTTGATATGGCTACTGAACAATAGTAGTTAGGGGGTTATAGGTGAGTGTACTGCATATAAAGTATTGATTAAGTAGATCTTCTGATTATATAGGTATGGACAAATTCTTGAAGATATAAAGAAAGATCCAGAGAGTCATGGTGGACCTCCTGATTGCATTGTAAGTATTTCAGTAAACTATGGTGAAGTTCTTCATATGCGGGTCTGGCATTTTATTCACCATCCCTTATTTCTCTTTGGTGGAAAATTAAGCTACTTTGCAGGCTCCGGGAGCAAGTGCTAAGAGAACTAGGATTCAGAGACATATTCAAAAAAGTTAAGGTAGATTCATCAATGATACCGAATGTTAAGATTCATGTTTCAATACCTTGAGTTATCTATGAGACCCTGATTGTGAAGCTTTGATGGAGTGCTTGTGTAGTTGTGTACGACTACGGGTAGATCGTAGACGGCAGATTATAAGTATTTAACTATTCTTATATATTACAGAACGAGGAAAATGCAAAGGCCATTGAACTATTTGAAAATGTGGTCACTCTCAATGATGCTGTTGAGGATCCAGAGAAGCGGGTGGAGACTTTGATTAGAGGCATCTTCGCTGGAAACATTTTTGATCTTGGTTCTGCAGAGGTAATTTCTACTGTTGGCTAAATTATTGTAGCTAAATGAGCATTACTGGGGCAACTATGGAGTACAAAACATTTAGCTTTGACGTTTCAAATTGCTATTTCAATTGATGTCAAGCTAGAATACATACTTCCATCTCTTTCTGAAAATGAATCTTCCATACCGACATATTTACCTATGTGTTGTATATCCTGAAGCTTGCAGAGGTATTCTCAAAGGACGGAATGTCCTTTTTGGCTACTTGTCAGAATCTTGTTCCTCGACCCTGGGTTATTGATGACCTTGAGGCTTTCAAACTGCAATGGACTAAGAAGTCCTGGAGGAAGGCAAGTTTTATATGTAGCAACTTAATGATGGTGTCGTAATGATTATGCTATTTTGCTCCGACAAATATGTGCCTGCTCTGACACCATTAATGTTGCTTCCATATGACAGGCTGTCATTTTTGTTGATAATTCTGGTGCAGATATTATCTTGGGAATTTTACCATTTGCTAGAGAGTTACTCAGGCGTGGTACACAGGTTTGTGTTAAAAAGATTTGCCTATTTTGCCAATTTAATTTTGTGTACACACATGCATGGCAGATCACTGTCATAGTCGTGGGATTGTGCTTCTCAAAACTACAAAACACTTTGTCTCTATCCTGAATTCCTGATCCGCCTTTCTTATTAAAAAATTGTTTATGTACTGTGGAAAATTTTGCATAGCACTATCAGTTGGTCAACGAT
Organism: Silene vulgaris; assembly: GCA_036897335.1. NCBI lineage: Eukaryota > Viridiplantae > Streptophyta > Magnoliopsida > Caryophyllales > Caryophyllaceae > Silene > Silene vulgaris. Next base: position 10,249 of record JAYMSF010001010.1, on the reverse strand, counting down.
GAGCAAATGTTAATCATAATTTGCTTGGTAAAAGGAAAAACTTTCTTTTGAAGAGCAATGTAATATATCTAATACGGAGTATGAGTATCCTTAGGAGATGCACTTAATATTTTCATACTTAATGCTGCAAATTTATCCAAAAGTCCTTTGTTGCAGGTTGTCTTGGCAGCTAATGACTTGCCTTCTATTAACGATGTTACATATACAGAGTTATTTGAAATTATGTCGAAGGTGACCAAATCTTTGTAAAATTAGTTCTCTCATTTTAACCTGTATATTTTATTTTCTGTAAAGTAATTGGACGAGCTCATTGAAATGACCTTTTTCCTGTATCAGTTGAAGGATGAAAATGGGCAGCTCATGGGCGTTGATACCACTGATCTCTTTATTGTCAATTCTGGCAATGATTTGCCGGTCAGTAAAATCATATTTGTTCGACTCCAAGTTCATTTTCTTCTGGAATACTGGTGTATGATAATTGATCTTTACTTTATCAGGTAATTGATCTTTCCAGTGTGTCACAAGAATTAGCATATTTGGCTTCTGATGCAGACTTAGTAATTCTGGAAGGAATGGTATGATCTTCTACTGTGCTGTTTCACCTGTTTTAGTTAGATTTACATTTAGCCAAATCACAGAATAACAAGGAATGCACTATTCATGCACTTTAAGCTGTTGAACTCTCTCTCCCCGTGAATTGCTGTGGCTAGATGTAGGATGTCTGATACCAAAACTGAATTTGTCCTTTTTTTTTTTTTTTACTATTCCGGTTATTTCCTCATTTCCCTCCAAATTCATTACCATATCTTTTATCTCTCCCGCAACACCCCTCCCCACTGTTAATAGTTTCTACGCCTTTATCTCCTTCATTCTTCCTCTTTCACCTCCTACATCATTATTCCTTCTCATCTTCTTGCTCACTCATCTTCTTCATCGTCCTTTATCTCCCTTTTCGCCCATCCAGCCATCTAGCCATCCTACTTCATCTTCTATTTCATCATTACTCTTTAATCTTCGTGTTCATCCTTCCTCCTTTGTAATCTTCCTGTTTCCTCCTCTTTCGTGTCCCACATCATCCTTTATCTTCATACTTTTTTTTATCTCTCTCTTCTTCCTCTTTCACCTATTCCTCTTCCACGTCGAAAAGATGGTGATTGAGTGTGAACCCATTATTTTGAAAAAGGTTGATGAGTGACAGTCTTGGATTCCTTAACATGTTGGTGGTTGTCCCTGTTCTGACTGTGCCCAGTGACCTATGCATTACTATTATTATTGAGCTCATAATTGCTAGATGTAGCAAGATAGTCTAGGAGGGTCAAACATCGTGAATGTATTTATGATGCATGGGTCTTCTGTTGTTTTGTTTTTATTCACTTAGGACTTGCTGTGAGGCCCATAGGTTAGCCATTAGCAAATTTGGTTGCAACTTGCAAGCAATCAAATATAGGAGCTCTATCTCTTGCGCTTCGCGCCCGCTCCCGCTAGCGTATGAAAATTTCGAAATTTTAAGTTAAAAGTTTTGAATGTTTTTTCGAGGTTACCTTATACTAGTACCCCTTCTCCCTTGCTAAAAATTTTCGTCCCCGTTGACCTCAAATCTACCACTGTAATTCTAGTGTGTTATGTCTTGAGAGTTTTGCACTTTTGCCAAGCTACATATAAGATTTCCTGAGCACTTCATTCATCGTGTTTTTCTAATATCAATTTCACCGAAACGTATTGATTCTCCTTTCACAGCTCAACTAGAGTGCTCATTTGGCATGCTTATAGGCATTTTAAATGACGCTTTAATGCGTGTTCTAATTGTAAAATTTTGAATATCTCAAGGTCTGGTGAATATCTCAAGTAGCTTGAGGAATATCTCAAGTAGCTTGAGGAATCCTTTTGGAAGATGTTTTTTTGTTGAATGATGACTATGCCTTTGGGTCATCTTTGTTCACTATGTACTTCATCTTCAGAAAGAGATGTATCTTGTTTTGCCAAATATGTAGTTCAAATAACATCCGCAGATCAAATAATAAAGTAGTCCTTGCTACTAAAAAGAAAATGTTAAATTGTTCTTGTAGAGCTTCGTATTTGTTACGAGTAATTGCTAACTTGTTTCCCCTCATAATTTCTGTTACGATTAGTTGATTATGCATCTAGCAGTTTGGGTTTTTCTTGAATAGCGGTTTACAGTTCCATAGTTTCTCACATTATCGGGTCCATATTCTTTAGTTATCAAGAATGGTGTACAACTACATTTGTTTCTTCAGATGGCTCTATCATTCTACCTTTCATAGTTTATGGGGTCCATTAATAAGTGATGACCTCACGGTTCTTACACAAAAATCTTTTGGGTAGCGTTTAGGTTTCAGGGAATCATAATTAGTTGGAAAAAAAAGGTCTTCGTTTAGATTAGGGTTTCAATAATGCATTGATTTGGATAGATGCGGATGGTCTCTTATTCTTTTGATAGGTAACTTTCATCTACGTCTGGTGATTCAACTCAAATACAGTCAAAGTAGCAGTTTGGTCATATCTAGTCTTCTTTTTGGTTGCATCTCGTTCCGTTGATTTCGTGTTGAAACTCTCTGGGGACTACAGAAGTCATTTTATTGGATCTTTTTAGGCTTAGTTTACATTGCGTTGAATCAAAGTGTAAGGTTTTTCTTTGTGCTATTTGAGTCCTTTTGGAGTGCAAAAATTTTCCATACGAATGTTCTCACGAGACTGGCCGTATGAGAATTTAATGTGAATAGTTATTCCTTCTTTTTTGAAGGATAGATATAGTTTTATTCATGAAGTTAGCGGGTTAGTGTGTATATCGACAGATATAAGTTGGTCTCAGCATGAAACTGTCTTTCAAGGGACCGCGTGTTTGAACTTTTCTTGGATATTCTCCTTTTGCGAAGCTAAATATTTTGTTCCAACTTGCCATTCTCCCTGAACATGTGTAAACCACAATGGCTAACGCCCCACGATTTGAAATTTAACTTTTTTTTTTTTTGTTCGTACTTTTGCAGGGTCGTGGAATAGAGACAAACCTTTATGCTCAATTCAAGTGTGACTCTATTAAAATTGGAATGGTAAATGTTTGATACTCCTATAATTTTGGTTCAACAGAGAAAAAACTTATGCTTTCCAAAAACTCTCTAATCCCTTTTTCCCTTTCAATTCAGGTTAAGCACCCAGAAGTCGCTCAATTTTTAGGAGGAAGGTTGTATGATTGTGTCTTCAAATACAACGAGGTCTCCGATTAATATTTTGATCTCTTTGAAATAGCATTCACGTCTTTGTACGAGTGATTCGAAGTGCTCAGGAGAATGCTCAAAGACGACAAGAGAAATCGATACTCGAGAGTGGGAACCCAACTGATTCTGGACGAGAAAGCGGAGTTAAATGTGACACACAAAATGACACTTTGTTGTTGATTCGTTACGAAAGTATATAGACACGGTCTCGTGAGTTGGGGATGTCATTAGAATTCTGCTATTATTATCTGATTTCAAACTAATCGCATAACTTGTGGCCGCTGAAAATAAAAGTGAAGTTTTTTGTTGATATTTCCATTAATGTCGAGGGCCAGCGTAAGTCCGGAGGACCGGAGCATGTCGCTTAATAACGGCTTTTTATATTTTGCAATACGCGTAAAACCTCAAATGAAAATTGAAGTCTAGTACAATACCTGCATAAAAGATTTACGGCATGCGTGTATATCATATTGACTACATATACCTTCATTATGTCTAGATCTTGTACGTTATAGCGTTGTCATAAATATTCGCGCTCTCCGTAATATGAGTAAATATTGCAGGTGATAACACGAAATTCATAATCCTGAGTTTCAACCATTTAAGCACTGATATCTCCGACTCAAAAATATTAGTAAGTTTTAAGGATGAGTATCAAAGTAGAGGATGGAGGTTTTTTCTACCAACTCCGAATAAATACACCAGAAGTGGAATTCATCGAGGGAGTGGAGGTGAAAGAGCCGAATGGTCAAGTAGTTGTATCTGTGGTGGATCTTATAAACGGACCCAAGTCCTGGAAATCAAGCGGCATGAAAAGGAAGTATTACTGTTATTCATGTCCTATGCCTCCCAAGTCCCAACGCTGACATTGCTGATCCATCTATCAATTGGCTTTGTTTAGAGACAGTGAAGGAGGTTTTCATCTTGATATACAAGAAGCCGAAGAAACCAACACCGCCTGCATCTTAACTTGAATAACGCTTTAACGTCAACAGTAAAATTTACAATACTAAAATATAAACAAGTATTTATTATTTTTATTAATTTATTTACGATCCAAAATAAGTGTATTTAGGACATCAAAGTGAATTTCAGCCGTTAACACTGAGCAAAATGTTTATTTATACTGCATAATAATAACTGGTCATGCCACATAAGTTAATCATGATTCATGATCGAAGGACTGAAATTTGAGCAGTAATATAAACTAAGTATTTGATGGCCGTGGGACTTGTTAATTGACGGAACTTGGTGGCCGAGGATCTTCCAAAAGAGGCACCTTGGCATACAAAAACGAGGAAGAGGGGATAAAATGCAAAGTACAACAGGAAAGTCCTAATTTGCTGAGTAACAGCATGTTTAGAAGTCTAGGCTGAAAATTTTGGCTACATATAACAAATTATATAAACAAATAGCTCAACTGTAACAGCATATCGGCATTTACAGAAAAACCTAACAAACTGAGATAATAATTGACCATTTGAATCAGCATTGGAAGTAATAGCATGCATTAAGTTCCTAATAAACCAACTCCTTGGCGGCCATCACACAGGTAGCAGTAGGCTCAAGAAACTCTCAATAGGCTATTCCGGTATCTACTAGATCACGCTGTCTAATGCTTGCTAGCCTTGTTTAATAGCTAAAAGGGAGTTTACTTGCACTATCTTTGAAGCTTCCCAATTGAGTGAAGGTATACGGAGACCGAAACAACTCTGAAAATAAGATTTAAGTAGAAGAATTAATTTCGCCAATAATGTAGCATAAACCAATATATAATTTAATATTTTGATTCAACACGGTCAACGAGTATTTAAATGGTTCAAAGGATGGTTACTTAATACTTACGTAGTACCAAGGAAGAAGGCAAGGGAGAGATGAAATCCAAATAGGAAAACTGAGACAACTGCAGTCAGCAGCATAGCAACTGAAGTGGAATACACCTGCATAATCATCAAGTTCGCAACAAAAAAAATAAAGTTACACTAACGAGCAAAGTGCGAAAGAGTGCTTGAACAAAATATGACAATGATGAAGCTGAGAAGTCGGTCTTACCTTCACTATATTGTCGGCATACTTCATTACCATCGAGACAGCAATTCCACTGCATATATACATAGCAATCAACTAATTAACTTCGTGCAATGGGCAGAGGATGAACCCATGGCAGGGAAATAGTGAGAACAAAAGTGTAAAGTATGCAATGACCATTCCTTTATATTATTAGGACACATTCAGGTTTTCATGGAACCATGCTAACTGATAACTACATTTCCAAAAAGGGTACAGAAAAGTAGGAAACTGATATTTGATGCTACAGTAATACCAGAAAAATGCTTAAGCAAATCAATTATCACTATAGGCAAAATGATGTAGTTAGATATAAGAAACTATTGACGAATCCTATGTCTAGCACCATAATGATCCTCCTGGCTACGTCAAGCCCACACTCCGCATTAAAAAGGGAAAACATTGGTAATTACACAGATGGATCCAAACAGTAGCATGGGACTTAGCTGAAGCAAAACTGTACATGGTAGGTCCGCATATTTTAATACTATTAAAGTAACATGAAATACCTGAGTGCGTGGTTTACAATCATAAGAACAGTGACAAATGAGTAACCATGGAAGAATCCCCTGAAACCACAAAATGAAAGAAGAGAATGGAGAGTTACTAGCTAACGTCATAAATGTTTAAACCCGCAGAAACCAAAAAGATAATCTCTGGTGACAATTTTAAAGGCGAGTAGAATATTTGGACTGATAAGAGAAAGAGATGTTAATTAACAGTTTAAATTCAATTCATGAGCACCAAACCCACTCATATCACCAAACATCCATTGGAACAATTGGATGCTAGGAAGCAAGTCATCCACATTCCTTGGAAGAGATTTCACCCTAGGATGACAGAATTCACAAGTAAAATGCGTGCTTACAGCTCAGGGTGTCTATGACTTATGTTACTCCGACACTTCACTTCTGTTACGTGTCGCATATTCCGATACTTGGACATGACACACACTGATTTGCAATACCACTCTTTCAAATTTAAAAAAATTTGGTGATCTTCTCTTCATTATTTATCTGGACAGATAAAGAGACTGAACACGTTATTCAGGCGAAATCTAAAGAAAGCCTACTTGTTCAGAACTGCATCAAAATCCTGGACCATTATAGCGATTGCATTCAAAATCATCCCAAAGACGTATAAGTAGAAATTCTGCACATTTATATTTCTCTGAGGACGCTTCTTGATAATAGCCTGGGAATAGAAAGCATGAGTCAAGCGAAAAATTATTGACCATACAATCATAACCGCTGCAAGAAAATTGATAATAATGGTCTCTGTTCCATTTCGAATCCGGTTAAAAGATTATTTGGTCTATTACTCCCAACTGTACAATATTTCCACAGGAAGGTATATCTGATGAACTTACCTCAGTATAGACACCAGCGAACCCACTAAGAAGAGCCATAACCTACGATAAATACAACAACAACAACATCAGAGCCTTAATCCCAAAATAACCTACGATAAATCACAATGTATTATTTCATAATTAACAGCCAGACGTATGGTGTTTCATATAAAATCAATAGGGAAGCATGAGAAAAATGAGGACTCACGATGGCCATCATCCAACCTTGTAGTGATGTTTGAAGAACGCGATCGGAGCTGCATGCATATGAGGAAATTTAAGCAGAGAAGCAGAAAAGACGTTATGTTGGATATTACAAAGGCGATCAACTGGCAACTGGCATAGCAGAATCAGTTAAGGGCAATCTATTTTGACTTTTGACAATGGCAAGGAACTGAAATCAACAAAGACAATAGAAAGAACAAAGAGAAGGAACCCCTATGGCCCTGCCCAATGACTTTGATACAGCTGAGATTGCATTATAGAATGGGACCCCAGTCTACCCTCAGTCGCCATCTTCACGACCTTTAACAGAGCCAAAAAAAAAATAAAAAATAAAAAATTTTCTGAATTCCCATTGAATATTTCGAGGACATTATTAATTCTAATTAACTTCAGCAAAATAAAGAGACACCACGTCTCACAAAATGCTTCTGTCACTGCCTTATAATCCACCCACCATGTATTAAAACTCTCAGCGCCCACATAATCTGGCCTCACCAATATGTCACTATTTCTCAACACGACCCATCCACTATCATCATGCCACAGGCTGAATCTGAATGTAGAGTGACAAGGGTTTCCTGAAGGTCTCAAATTTGGAACTTAAGCAACTAACTTTGTGTGGTCTATCCGGCCAATTTTAATTTGTTGCCTCAAATTCTCCTTTACTCAGGACACATTTCAAAGTATCTGACATGGGTGCTTGTCCAAGTGTCGGACTCTGCTATTTTTATGAAAAACGTGTACGCTTTGGCTAAAAAATGGGAGTCCAAGTGTTGCACCCGTGTCAGAGTATTGAGTGAAGGACATGTGGTACACGAGGAACTATGAAAAGTCGGAGTAACATAGGTGACCATATGACCGGTGACAGGCTGTAAAGGCTGGGGATCAGGAGATGGAAATGGAATTAATAAAGCAGTGCCTACTGCTTATATGCAAGACAATTGAACTAATTATTGTGGTAAAGATGAAATGATTGGATAACGGTTCTTTTACCTCTGCACCAAAGTAACTAAACAGCTCTCAGTATATATAGATAAAATCACACAGAAACCCAATTAAGAAATATAATGAGACATATAACCACTCTTACTTTGACTTAAGCTGCGCTGTGGTGCACCCTGCACAAAGTAGAATAAAAGCTGCCCACTGGACTTCACTCAACCTAGAAATAAAGTAATAGAATAACTCATTTTGTGAATCAAATACACTCTTGATGCCATGTTCGTATTGTAAGATAAAAGCCTATGCGCAAGATATTATATGTTCGGGAGTGAATTAACATATTAGGCACTATGATTTGTCATGTTATCAGTTCCTGATCACATTGATCATTGATGTGAACTAAATTATGTGCGCAACAAAAAAATTATTACTCCATGTAGAAAAGAACTTAATAGCATGACTCAACACAAACCAAGGCTCACCGTTTCTTAAGAATGATACGATACAGAACACCCGTGCTGATGATATTCAAGTTTTTCAATATTTGATAGCCTGGAGCATCCACATATGCGAAGATATAATACTGCTCAAGGAAGAGGGTAAAATGAGAAAAGAGTAAACGACAACAGTCCAAGTTGACCTACATTAATCCCCGAAGCCATAAACAAACCTGAAGTAGATTCTTGACAAGATAAAGAATTGCTGGAATGGGGTAAACAATGACTTCATCAATCGTGGTGCTTAACCTAAGGGCAGCAAAGCAGATAAATCGAAACTTAGGTGGACATTTCACATTAAAAGATCAGCCGAAATGATTAGCAGAAGAGTTCATAAACAATCGACAATTACTGAATAAGGCGAGAACAAATCATTCATTCCGTTATCTGCTAATAGGTTGGAAACACGCAGACAGATAAGGCAAAGTTCACTAACCTATTATCTTCAGTAACACCATCTTTCCTCCAAATCCTTACCAAGGCAGCGAGCGATAATGCACACTTTAGAGTTTCGACCTAGTTCCAGAAGAAGGATTTGAAGTCAATGCACGAATTCAAAGGAAACAGGTCCAATTTATACGAGGGAAAAAGACTAGTTTTACGGTTTTCCAAAACCAGCTATTGTATCGTAAACTACGTTTTTTTAAAAAAAAAAAAACAAATACAGTATCACATATAGAAGGGACTTCAACAACTGCAAGCAATGTTCAATAATATTTCAGGTTTCATATCCCATTTCTGAAATTTTGGACCCAATGAAGAGTGCTTCACAACATAAAACACAGAAAAGGAAACCGTATAAGTCAGTTCAAATAGAAACATTGCTCACCATAAAATTGGCAGTGGTGACACTGTATTCATACTTCCCAGCTCTCTTAGACCAGACAATAAGTATAGCTTGTGAACTAGTAAGCAGTGTCAGCGCAAACGTAACCAACGACCTATTTAGTGATGGCAAACGCCATATCAGTCAATAACTCCGAATCTAACACCATCATCAACAACTAATTTACAATAGTCAAATCAAAAACAGTAAAAAAAAAAGCATACTTGCGTTTCCATTGAGGTTTTCCACCTGTTATCCCTCCCAATGCAATTACATTACTCACAGTACCGCCTGACATTCGTCGAAAATTCATAAGAATCGTCATTGCACGTTCCAACACTATAATTAGGGTTTTAAGAATGCAAATACACTAAATTGAAACGATATCAACAACAAAAAATTGAACATTATGAATTATTCGGTACCTTTTAAGCGCGCACTTTCAATGTCACCTTCAGATTCTTCGTCTTTATCCTACGAAATCAATCAAAAACATTCGTCAAATTACGATCGAATGAAATTCAAATTGCGACGATTGAATGAATAATCAGCAAAACTTCAAATTAAAGTAGTTAATTTGCAAGCTCAAGTATTGATAAATTAACAACATTAAATTAAACGCGATGAAAATGATACTAAGAATTGAAATCTCATAAATAATCAAAAATACGAACAATTGAAAGGCATATCGAAGTAAGAGAAAGTTCGGTTGATTGAAATAAGAATGAAGAAAGGAAAGAACCTGATCTTTGATCTTGCGGTACTCCATTAATGAATACAGAGAACTAAATTGTGCCTAAATTATGATTGCAGTCAGTGTTTAGTGTGGTGTATCAGTATGAGTGTGTGTACGAAGAGCAAGGGGGTGAAGGGAGGTGTTCAGACGCTAGTGTGAATGGCGAGAAATCTAAGGCTATGTATGCTTAGTTATTTGATCAAAATTGTTTTTACGGAAATATCTTTTAACGTAAATTCACCAAATCAGAAACCTTTTTAGTTGATGTTTACACACTAAGAATTAATCCTTCTCTCTAAAAGTCATCCCTTCTCTCAAAAAAACAAAACCCTAACTCTTCCCCTTTTGCTCCGCCGTTCTCCTCCTACCTCC